>JAUZSZ010000143.1:19349575-19360046 GCA_034780575.1 Labeobarbus marequensis
ACACACACACACACACACACACACACACACACACACACACACACACACACACACACACACACACACACACTTTTGACAAGCATTACAAAACCACTGATTTGATTTGATTTGTTCTGAGTTCCTGACCACAGTCACAGCAGTAGCAGATGTCTGTTATCCAGCTGGAGGGAAAATATCATTCTTGTCCTTCCGGGAGCCACATGTGTGAATCACAGTCCAATTCCAGCGTTTGTCTCTTGAGCTGCATTCTAATAGAACACATGTTTGTCTCACAAAGTACAGTGTGTTTGTTTGATTTGCCAGCATTCATGTGGTTGGGTTTTTAACCAGTCATGAAGCAATGCCATCCTCCACTCATCCACAGCTGCCCACATAATAATTCATATTCTTGGGCAAATACCAGTTATAGCTTTCGTAACATGAATATTTGTTTTAGTGATAGTCATGTCGGATTCATGAACGAATCTTTCTTGGACCAATTTGTTCTAATGATTTTATTAAATCGACTCACTGTTTCTATATATCTCTTTTTGTGTATTTGATGCAATTTATACCACTTATTAATGAAAACAAGCCCATGAACTGCAGCTTTACTACAAAAACAAATGCAAATACTTTGTAAACACTTTAAGTAATGAAATAGTAAATAAAGTCAAAACACACAGATTCTCTAAAACTAATGAGATTTGTTTCTTCTTGTCTCCATTTGCTCAAATTCTAAAAACACTTTCACATTGCTGTAGCTGTAAAGGCTTCGAGAGTTGTGGGCTGCTGCACGTCTGGTTATGTTGTGCCTCTACTGCAAACACACAGATTAAATATTCTCTTTGTTCATATTGAAGATGTTGAAGGCTAAATTTTGATCAATGAGCTTCAGGGAAATTTTAGAACTGCCTTTCTTTGTGCATCTGTTGCACCTGTTCTCTTTGTAAAAGTCCTGCGATTTCTTTATCTAATGTTTGACTTTCAGAGTTTTTTTGTATTCTACTCAGTTGTAACCTTCTCACCTCACCAAAGAATTCTCACCACGTGTTTTATATAGTGTCTAGTGCCATCTAGTGCCAAACATGTGAAGGTGAACCACAGAACGCTTCCTTTCTCCCATCAGACCTTTTCCCCAGCGTCTCTCCAGCAGACTCCCAGATGATTTTGCTTGAAATTAATATGAAAGTTTCTCCCACAAGAAATTTCCCTAATTTCCATTATAAAAGCTTCACTGTAAGCATTAGCAAGTAACCAAATGTTATCCTCTGCCTGCTCTCTTTGTGCTGTGCATTATTTATTGGTCCTGCTAAATACATTTGGTAGGGTGAGGAGAGTTTTCGGCTGTCCCTTGAGCAGCTAATCCGGATTAGTGGACATTAAAAGCACCCGTCTCTGTTGCCCCGCGGGCTCTGCAGGGTGACACAGCTGCCTTGGTCTCCCCCAGGACTGAACCGTCCGTCTGCCTGCTGCCCCCTGTAAATACAACATATACTCACAGAGTACAAGATTTGTGCATTAAATGCATGTTCAGTTGGTATTTAATACCATTGTATGATAAAATGTTTTTTACAGTGATTTCAGAATTTTGTTCATTTTGGGAAGTTATTTGTCAGCCATTGGAAATCATAATCGGTTATATATATATATGTATATATATGTATATATCTATGTATGTATATATATATATATATATATATATATTTTTTTTTTTTAACTTTGCATTTGAAATCAGCAACAAAACAAAGTGATTTCTCTCGTTTTAAAACTCCACAAGAATTTATATTTTGCTGTCCTAATTATGCATGATTATATAAAGGCATCTTTACACAGCTGAGTTAAGACTGCTCAGTGCCTGCTCAAGATTCAGTGTAAAAACACAAAGCCAGACTAAATTATGCCTTTTATGTGCACTACAGAAGCGCCTCTGTGCCACCTTTGGCATTAGAAGCTTTTTATTATTTTCATTTAGCTTTGTTTCTCCTACCAGTTTGGTCTCAACACAGACCTGTGTCCCAGAATTCTGTCTTAACCGTTGAGATCCACTGATTTAATGCATGGATACTGGTGTATTAATTGATGTACTTTTGGTAAATTATCACCATACTGCTGAAGTAACAGGCTCTATCCAGCAGAGAGAGACATTAGCACACTGCTTTGTGTTTGAGCTAATTTTGCTTGTGGGGTGGGACTTTCCTTTTTGGTATGTGGATGCAAGTAAACTTTAGGAAGATACAATTTTCTGGCTTGAAATCATTCAAGCATTATCTATTTGTTTTGTTTAAGATATTTTCCCCTAAATAGTATCCTAACATTACAAAGGTTTTTCAACTTTCTTATCCATGAGCAGGTTTAAATATTTTTGCAGAGCTCACTGGATATACACAAGCCTTATAACATAACTATATATCTTTATTGTATGTTCTCTTTGGGCTAATATATTATAAAAACATAGTTTTAAATACAGAGAAAAATTGCAAAACTTAAACCTGAGGATTTATTAATTCTTGTGAATACATGTCAGTTGTTATACACTGCTTTCAAGTGAAATTATGACTTAAATGGATGAATCTATGTCTGTGTAAATTTATTTTCTGGAAAAACCCTTGAAGGGATATGACAGAAAAAATAAAATAAAAATAATCACTTAGAAGCAGACAGTTTGTGAGCACTATTTGCATTGTTATAGTGGTCAGTTTATTAAAAGTTATGCAAAACGGGTAACAGTAATTATACGCAAATAAAATCTCTACTAAATGTGTACTTCCTGTTTTCTGTAGGTAGTAATAGTGTGGCAGTCATTTTTATTTATATGTATTTATGCTTTCATCCAAAGTGACTTACATTGCATTCAAGATTGCATTTATGCATTCCTTGGAAACTGAACCAGTGATCCTGGATGCAGGTTTTTATTACATACATACTTTCTCAGTCTCACAGTCATTATGCTATCTGTTTTTTTTTTCTTCCAGAGGACCCATTTGGAAATGACAGCTTTTTTTGTCATGTGTTATCATGTGTGAGAATCTTTTGCGTGTGTTACAGTGAGCTGTTCTCACCAACCTCATGTTTCTTTTCTGCCCTGAGCTTTCTATCCACTCTGGTAGAATAACTAGCCTTTGGCATATCCGTGTACACTTATTCATTCCCACACTGCATCGCGGCCCCATTTACCCCCAACCTGCTCTTCTGGGCCCCAACCACAGCCCTGCAGGATTTGAAACTCCTGGGCTGCAGTTCATCTCAGCTGGTCCTAAACACTTTTTACCATAATTCTCAGCTTTCAATAACTAGTGACAGCTGCTGAAAATGCTCGGCTGTAAATCATATACTCCTAAACAATGAAATATCTGTTGGCGATGAAATTGAATGTTGGTAATCATAATTTCAGAAGGTTTCCCAGAACAATTTCTCTACTTTTGTGGCCAAGTGTATTATGATTCAGCATAATAGAGATGGTTTCGAGACTATATAATAAAGACCTCTCTTTTTGTGTGCGTGTATGTGTGTACTAGTGCCAATGCAGTGAGCAGTCGGAGTGGATTGGACACAGAGACAGGGACGGAGTCTCTCCAGAGCCAGCGGAGAGAGCGGGAGAGGGAGCGAGCTCACAGGAGGGCACGAGAAAGTGAGTGACTTTGAACAATACTCAGCAAAACAGACCTGTTCTCACACTATACACACATCACATATCATGTGCCAGGGATCATGAAACAAATGATACGTATGACATTATTTGTAAAGAGAGTTCTTATCAGAGGTGTTTTCCCCAGGCGATGAGTGTCTGGCAGAAGAATGAAATATTCCAAGCACAGACACGTGAGACCAAAAGAAAAAAAATACAGCTTTTTATTTGGTAAGCTGTTTTAGGATAGCTACTGCTAAGGTAACAATATTTATAGGTGGGCCATTACAAAACGTGTTTCTATTTGTTTTGTAAGCTGAGTTTAATAGTGCAAATTTTTTTTTAAAATTAATGAAATAGTTCTATGAAATTATGTTTTTAACAAAACATAAGATAAATGTATTTAAAAAAGTGATTAACTTCCTAACACTTTCCTAAAATGGTGATGATATTTTGTTTTCTTTATGGAGATAATTAAATCATTAATTTACAAGGGGAATGTATGGTAACAGGGTTGATAGATTGCATGATGAATCAGAGGTGGGGACAGGCTAAAAACAGCATCCTCATGACATTAAAAAACACCAACAAATAAATGTATTTTTTTAATATTTAAAAAATATTATATATTTAATGTAGAGTGAGTTCTGTATTTATTTATTTTTTCACATCTACACCACCGTTCAAAAGTTTTGGTTTGTTAAAAAAAAAGTAAAAATGTTTTTGAAGTATCTTATTGTCAGAAAGGCTGCATTTATTTGAAAATACAGTAAAAAAATGATTTTATGAAACTTTTTATTATTATTAAATATTTAAATAACTTGAAATAAGCTAAATGTTCAGCATCATTATGCCAGTCTTCAGTGTCACATGACTCTTCAGAAATGATTCAAAATTATTGTTTTGATGGTTTGGTGCTCAAGAAATATTTCTTATTATCAGTGTTAAAAACAGACATTTTGTGATGTGATTTGTAAAATGATACATTTTTTTCAGAATTCTTTGAATAAATAGTTCAAAAGAACAGCATTTATTTGAAATAGAAATCTAGTGTAACATTTTATGTCTTTACTGTCCCTTTCGATCAGTTTAATGATTCCTTGCTGAATAAGATATTTGTAATTGTAGTGTATGACACACAAGTTTTCCCAAAAAGTAAATAAATAATGACATAATTTCCCTCTAATACTCCTTTAACATCATCGCTTCAATTTAAACACTTTTAAAGCTCTAAAATTTATTACAGGGTGCTGCAGGATGTGGTTGATTTTTTCCCCAGCATATCCCCTTTCTGTGGTTGTTTGTTGGAAGTTTGCTTATTTTAAACCAGTACAGAAAGTTTATTTTTGTTGGTGTGCATGCTGACTTGAGCTCTGGGTAAAGAGAGGTCACTTGGAAATATAAAAGATTCCTTTTGCACGGAAAAATATTCTGTCATCAGCAAAGAATGTTCTTGGCTTCTTATAGGTACTTTTGCCTGCAATGAGAGAAGATTAAAGGCGTGTGTGTGTTGTCAATAGATTTTAAGGTGATTGAAAATGCCCCAGCTACGTCTAGAATGTCTACATTGCTGAACCTGTAAGGTACAGGATTGCTTCCTTCTCATACTATCTGATGTATTTGTGGAAGCCCCGCTGTTTCTCCAGTTCTGTCCACTGGAATCATTTCATGCTCTTCCTCTCTATTTCTCCTGCTGTTTGCACCTCATTAGTGCCAAGTGCATTAATTAGTGCAGCTTCATTAGCAGCGACACCGTCACACACAAGAGACAGATGGAGGTGTTTGTGTGTGTGTGTGTGTGCTTGCTGAAGATACTGGTGATTAATGGATATTCGTTGAACCTCTGTGTTTCCGACTGTCTGTTAGAGACATCAGACTCCATGGAGTGTTTTTGTAGTGTCAGTACTTTCAGTTTGGTGCTCCCCAACACTTGATGGTTTAAGGGTTGTGATTCAAACTGTACTTGAGTTTTTTGAGTCTGTCTTTGAAGTAAAGCATCTATTCACTATTAGCATGTGTATGTCTGGAGCAGTCGTGTAGCTGTGCGCTGTGTCTCTGGAGGTTTTGGATGTGGAGCGTGTGAGAAATGTGTCAGGTCAGCTTCCATTTTCTTCTCCAGCATAGTAGAGCTGTTAAACCCAGAAAGTTATCATGATAAATTCTGAAGATTAGTGTTTTAAAATATACATTAAAAACACACACATGCTTGTATTTGATACTGAAGACTGGAGTAATGATGCTGAAAATTCAGCTTTACAATCACTGGAATTACATCTCAAAATACATTTAAAAAAACTGTTATTTTACAAAACAGTTATTTTAAATTGTAGTAATATTTTATACTTTTTACAATATTTTTGATCAAATAGATACAGCCTAGGTGAGCTTAAAAATATATGTATATGTGTATATTTTTTATTTTATGTGAATTTAGTCTTTTGTTATTTTTATATTTTTATTTGATCAGAATTTTATCTGAATATATATATATTTTAATTTGTAATAAAGTTTTATTTAGCTCTTAGTTTAGAAAGGCAGATTCACCTTTTCATTACAAAAGTAACAAATGCAAAATTCAGATGGCTTTTGCACTCACTTTCTGTCAATCCTGCAGAGTCAGAGGGTGATTTGTCAAGGTTGTCCCAGTGCTGACCTCTGCTGGGTGTGACTGGATGAAAAATATGTGTTTGCTTATTAAGGACAGGTGTGTGCCCTAGGGGCAGAAGAAGTGAGAGAGGAGATCTCTTTTCTAGCCTCAGGCACTTATCTGTTAACCATGCTGAGCCACCGATATTCAGTTTCCATTTTGCTGTTTGTTGTACATGTAGGTGTTGATTTGTCTTGGGTTTGGTTCGTCTTTAGGTTTAGCAAGATTTCGTGAATTCATCGTTGTGTGGTGTTTCGCTGTCATCGTGAATGCACAACAAAATGACAGTTTTTCTTTGTGCACAGCTTTACCATTAAAGTCATCAGTTATCAGTGGCAGCAGTGCCCAGAGGCTTATATGTAAGTAGCGTAGACTGCACCCTCGCTCAGGGCTTGTTCATTGTCTTGCACACTCCTGTGCCGTTAAAGTGGAAACTGATGCGGGGACATATTTGATAGACAGTTGAGTTCCCGCGTGAAGGAGGTTACATTTCATTGAGCCCTTGAAATGTTGCAAGCTAATGAGAGGTGCAGCACTGTAATGAAAACTGTGCAGCAGCAGAGGTAAGACAAATGCATCTCTCTGACAACAAGAGTATTTTAAGTTTAAGATAAATTGCATGATTTTATCATGAATGCTAGGATTTCTTTTTTACTTTTTGTACATCACCCCATATAATTAATTTTAGCTAGTGTTGTATACAAAAAAAAAAAAAAGAAATTAGTTGTGTTGTTAAAATCTCTGTGTTGTATATTGATACAAATGCAGTTTTATGTGTAGCTGGAATGAGTTACTGATAAAGTAAAATACATTCAGTAAAGTTATAGATATAGATTGTAATCTTGTTGCTGTGCAACAAATATATGTAAATATAAACTTTATATATTTTATATTTTTATATGTGTTTTGGCATATAAAGCTCAAATAATAAATATAAAAGGAATATGATTATTTCAGTTCGTACACTAATTATTATTATTATTTCTAAATGAAATTAAAATTTTCTAAATTAAATGGTAATCATAAACTATATATTTATAATATACTAGCCTATATCATGTTACAACTGTAAAATAATAGATGTCAAATCCTGTGTCTATAAGTATATTCTTCTTACCATATAAAAATTTACTTAAGATTTATTATAATCTCTTGATCAGTAGTATTATTCAGTAGTGAATTAACTGGACTAGGAAACTTTATAAATAGTTCAGCAAATATAAAAGGATTTAGGCCTTTTATAAAAAGCATTTTAGTCTTTGTATAGCCTGTTTTGATTTTAGTATGAATATATTCTTCACTTACATTGATATTGCGCTTCACAGGCATAAGGTCATCTCTTGAAGTCAGATGTTGAAGGAACATTTCCAGAGATTTGTTTTGGTGCCTATATCTTAAGCGAATTCATCTTCATCTTCTGTTATCTCTCTTTCCTGATGTCTAACGCATACTAAAGTGAGCCTAAGGGGACTCTGGAGAGGCTATAAATGCATTACCCACCTGTGGACCATCCTTTCTGAAAAAAGAGGGCTACTGATAGGCTGCAGGTGCGCAGCTCATCTCGCCGCAGGCCTGTGCTTGTACCCTTGACCGTTGGGGTGATACCGTTGTCCTGTGAACTCACACATGGCATGGAATGATAGAGCTTCCTCTATGTGTGAGGAGTCAAATATGGTTGGATAAAATCTGTGATAAAAGCTGTGACTGATTTGTGCGTATGAGTGGCTATGTGGAAGGTAATGGTCTGAAATGGGCACTCCTGCAGTACTGGAATGTTTTGGTCGCTCGCGGGGTCCACAGCGCTCTTATCGTTTGGTCAGACCGTTTCAGCGCAGCCGATGCCACCCAGAGACACAGCTTCGTCCTTGTCTCTGTATGTATACCCCAGCATGCTTTTTGACTGATGTGATGATTTCTAGAAGCGAATAACTTCATAAACCTTCAGTTCTTCAGCATAAAGCCCATTTGAGTATTATGACTGCACACTTTCATCCATAGATTGTTTGGAACTTTTAAATGGACCAGGGTTCAATTCCTTTTAAACAAAGACTGTCCTTATAAGTTCATTGTCAAGAAAACACTTTACTGTTTATCAGATTTGTCATTCAGTGCTATTATGCCTTTACCAGAATTATTTACTGTATTCTGTCTTTGAAGTGTTGTTTTTCCTCAGCTTTTAAACAATGGCTTTTTTGTTTTGTCTCAGTCCCTCGTGTAAACGGTCACTCGAAATCAGAGCGGGCGAATCGTGACTCAGCTGTTGGGTATGACAGTGCATCAGTGATGAGCAGTGAGCTGGAATCCAGCTCTTTTATCGACAGTGAAGAGGATGAGGATGTCAGCAGGTCAGACATTACTCAGTGTTTCATTTCCCTGTAACACATAAATGTACATTTATTTGGCTGAGAGTGCAGGATTCATTTCCTTTTCAATCAATGACTGTACTAATTTGCACACTGACATGAATTGACAACTTGAATTGACCTCAAAACCGAACTCATATTGGAGATCATGTTTGACCACTAAAATAGAGTTATATAGTTTCATAACAACATACTGCTTTATTAGCGTAGCATTGATCTCTGCTGTGACCTCTCATTTTTTCTGAAGCCACAGACTTAGCAGTTCAACCGAGCAGAGCTCTTCATCACAACTCATGCGTAGACACAAACGCCGACGACGGAGGCAGAAAGTCACCAAAATGGACAGGGTGAGCATGTGGAGGAAAAAGTAGACATCACTACACGTTTGTGTTTGATCTGTACCGATCTTTTATATGTTCTTTTGACAGTCCTCGTCCTTCAGTAGTATTACAGACTCCACAATGAGCCTCAACATTATCACTGTCACTCTCAATATGGGTAAGATCTTATTCACTACTAGATCACCCCTTTCTTTTTCCCATCATCCATCCCTTGCCTCCTCCCTCTTATCTCTTATCTTTCAGCTGCACCTGCTTAATAAACCGAACCTCCCGTATTTCAAGGTCTAGTGTGCACAGTGTGGTCTAAATATAGATGAACACGGCATTGGAAGTTCACAGCCTTATCTCTCTTTCTCACAGAGAAATACAACTTCTTGGGTATCAGTATAGTGGGTCAGAGTAATGACAGAGGAGACGGCGGCATCTATATTGGCTCTATTATGAAAGGTGGAGCGGTGGCGTCTGACGGCAGGATTGAGCCTGGAGACATGCTGTTACAGGTGAAATGATCAGCAGTCTGAAACCACTTTCAAGAAGGATCTACACACTGGTCTAATGCACTTTTAGGAAGATTAAAAATGATCCACAATGTTACTTGAAGGGGAATTCTGTCATTATTTACTCACCCTCATGTCGTTCTGTTAGGTAAATACCACTTCAATTTCAACACCAGGAAAATCATTTTTTATATATATGTCCTCAATGTCATTGCGACATTGTCAAATTTAATAGATAATTTTCACTTACAATGATTCCTTGAACAGAACTGAAACTGGCGTGTTATTGTAAGTCTCTTCTCTTTTTAGTTTCTAAATACACTTGTGGAATTGTCAAGGTTTGGGTCACCTCCCTGTGTTGTTGACTTATTTTGCTCCACTCCCTTTCCTTCCTGCAATGACCTTTTGATGTCATTGACCACAAAGAACAGAGTGGTGCTTTCAAGTCTTTTGTCATTTATTTACACAACAAAGGGGTTTTCCTCACTCTGGTGATCTGATTTAGAAATCATAATGGTTAGATGACCCTGTGCTGTTAGGTGAATTTTGCAAAATGATGTCCAAGTGACCATGAAACGTCACACATGTAAACAAACAGGCAGTTTGGTAGACTAAGAAACTGGCTTTTTTAAAGTAAAAAACCTGAGTCATTATTTACTCACCAATTTGTTCCAAACTCATTTGAATTCATTTCTATTGTTATACATAAAAAGAGATATCCTGTTCATCCTTTTTTATGCAATTACAATGAATTTGTAGTAAAAATGCACTATGAAAAAGTCCATATGACTTAATTCACTGTTTTATATAATAGCTTTATGTGAGGAACATGTTGACTTACATTTTGGTCTGTTTGTCACACAAAGCTATCAGATTTCAAATTTTTTTATATAGCTCATATAGTCATTTGTTCTACTTTTATAATACCTTTATGGAACATCTTTGTCACACCTAGTTTCCATTCACCTTTGTTTTATTGAAAATAGTGGCCAGGATTCTCTTCATTCACCTTTTAT
>JAUZSZ010000143.1:19909313-19924671 GCA_034780575.1 Labeobarbus marequensis
GGTGTCTGTCGGTAGGCTAAAGGTTTATAATCAATATAATCAGTCCGTATAATTATATCACTCGTGTTTTAATTGCAATAGCCTAATAAACGTATTGTGAATAGTTATTGTTAATAAAATGTCAACCAAACCCAAAAACACCTGCTATAAACAAAACCACGGCGCACAAGACTAAATCTAAGTTTGATGCGAGCAAAAGACTAAAAGTAAGAAGTCCAGCACTCACCGAGAAAAGTTTTACACAACTTCATCTTTGCGGTGATTTCTTCGCCTTTGACACCGCAAAACTACTCAACTTCATTACAGAGAAAGTTACTTTAAAGAAAACTTACTGACAGAGGTGGGCGGTCTTATTTAGTAGAAGTTTGTATCCGCCAATCAGCGGCGGCGGGGGTAGTTTTTGTTCATCTCAACAAGCCAATGAGGGCGCGCCTCACTGCCCGTGTCCCCTACACAATGACCTCTAAAAATGAAAACAAAAGCTTGTCTTGTACGCCTCGAGTCATGTGTCAGGACTTTAAAATCTCTCTGTAAAACTTTTTTTGCATTACCTCAAAAAATGCATATTTTAAACACTTAAACAAGGTAAGAGAGCACAACCTGAAACTATTGTTCTTTGTTTAGAGACACATTTTCTAAAAAGACAAAAGAGACAAAGAGTTTTATGCTGTGTGTCTCAAACTGGTCAGCTGTGACATTGATATTATTTTAGACATGCCGATGCAGAGTTTATGTGGATGTTCAAATTAAACATCATTGATATGATCCTAAATTATAAAGCAGATGGGAAATTTTATATTATATTGTTTATATTATTTTATATTTCATCCCTGTGATTTCTGTTTGGTTTAACTGATGTTCACCCCAGTAATAACAACAACAGCATCACACACACACACACACACACACATATATGTATATGTATATGTATATATATATATATATATATATATTATAGGGCAGGGCCTTTCAGGTCACTTTGCAAAGGAAAAAGGGAAACACATTTTAAAATTTAAAAAATACATATTTAAAAATGTTTCTTATCATTTCTTTAAAAATATTTAGAAGTTTTCTTAACATAAATGTTTAGTAAATGTATTCTTTTTAAAAGACTTTTAGTCTCTATAAACTGTATAAATCAGTTAATCAATCAATCAATCAATCAATCAATCAATCAAAACTCGTGCCCTCAGATCAGGCCTTCTCATTCTTTCCCAAACTCAATCTGTGCACTCTGGTGTACCTCTCTTCCCTCTCTTCTCCCCCACCCTTTCCCCTGTCATGCCAGTGAGAAGGCATATGTGCTGGGTTGCCTACATAGGCCTCTTTACATGATCTGAAGTCTTACCCCCATGACAGATGGGCCTGCTGATAATGATGCTGAGAACAAGAACCCCTGAACAAGATGCTGAGAACCACCCCCCACCCCCCTTGCCATCACCTACTTGCTGTTGCCATGGTGAGTAAGGAGGGGGACCATGGGACATGTAGAGGGGGCCAGGGGGTGCTTATTAAGGCATATACACTTAGTGGACACCAGGCTTGTAGAAAGTGTGAAAAGCTTTTAGAGGTTTATTTGAAAGGGCTCATATGGAGTCTGGAGTCTGTCAGCTTGGAGTCTGTCAGCAGTCGCTTTTATGTGTTCAGATTGTCTCATGTTAGTGAATATTGATGATAAAGGATTTTATGGTGTCTGTTTTGGTTCTGTTTCTTTGAGAGTGTTGATTAATTATTTACACTCTTGCCTCATACATAATGGTTGATGATGACTGTTTATTATTATTTGACATGTTGAAGAGGTTTTTGTAATCATCTTCAACTTGAATGAAAACTCAGGAAAACTTCTGTAGTTCCTATGTGGAATATGTCTATGGGGAGGGAAGAAGTCTAAACACACTCACTTCTTCTTCATACACATGCACACGGCCCCATTACAATAACAATGGCTAACCACACTTTAGGGCGGAGCTTAGAGTGTGATTTCCAGGCCACTGAGCCAGGCTTCCTAAATGAGCTTTGTGTGTGTGTGTGTGTGTGTGTGTGTGTGTGTGTGTGTGTGTGTGTGGTGAAGGGCTTTTTGGCACAGCTGTCACCCTGGAGGGTGATATCAGGCAAGCCCAGCTAGTTTGCTTTTTTCAAGAATCTTGTGAGAAAAAAATGGGGGAAAGGACTGAGAAGGGAAACAGCTAAAGTTTAGATGAGATAACAGCAACCAAATTATGACTGAACAATGAGTGATATTAGACACTGCACAACATAAATCTACAGAACAAATGGCAAATTAAGAATTTTACTCTTTATTTTTATGAGTTTATGTTTGAAAAAGTTTTGCAACTTTCCTTGTAGTGTGAATTAATTATCCTGTCTGTTTATTTTTATAAGCAAATAATTTTTAAGTCTTTTTTTAGTTTATATTTAAAGTTTCAAATTAAAAGTATATTGTATATTTTATTGTATATTATATAATGATATAAATAAAAATATGAATAAAATAACATAAAATAAATAAAATAAAATATGAATAAAACAAATAAAAACCTACATACACACACACACACACACACACACACATAAAGCATAAAGTAATTTTAAAACAGGTTTGCATGGCCAGACAAAATATTAAACCTATACATTACTTGTCTTAACTTGTAAGCTTATATTGTAAGTCTGTTTTGTATGGCTGTGCAATATTGTTATATTGTGAAAACACAAAGGTCTTGATTGCCTGTGAACTAAAACCTCAAAAGTTCAATAAGAACTATCAGGTTTTGGGAAACTTTGCTGACTACTAACACCTCAAAGACAATGGCCTGCATTATGTGTTCAGTTCTTTGACAACAGATATGCAGCTAATCTCTGGGAAAATCAGCTTAATTGTCCTAAAGTATAGGTTTTCTTGTCTTAGTGAGAGAATAAGATAAAAGGAGCTGAAAGAACAGGAGACAAGCTCTTTTCACACCATCCCTCCTGCTCTCTCTCTCTCTCTCTCTCTCTCTCTCTCTCTCTCTCGTTCTCTCTCACTACTGAGAAAATCTCCCCTCATCCAGAGTCTCTGCTCCACCTGCTCCCATGCCCCACAATTCCCCTCACTAATTATTCACATTCTGGACACAAAAGTCTAGATTGGTGATCTTGACTCATATATATGATGGATGCCCTCATATCTGACAGCAGAAGTCCCCTAAAAGTTGCTCTATTTAAATGTTGGCTAAGCCATTATGTAATTCTGTGTCATCAGGCCCTTAAATTTAATGATCCAAGTGGTGCTAATGGTATTTTGAGAGGGTCTGCTCAATTAGTGATCCAATACAAATGGCCCTCACCCTTTCTCAGAAAAATATCCATGGTAATTAAGATGCCACCTGTGCCCAGTGATTGAAACACAGTAGCCATGGTGCTATAAAGTATGCTTGGAAATTATGGGCTAGTCAGCAACTCTTGCTGTGTTGCCAGGACTGAAGCCCTCCCTCCCTCCCTTTCAGGCCCAAAATGGGGCTGACTAGACATCTGTATGCAAATAAACTAAATAGTATAGAAAGCACATACATCAGAAGGGGGGTTAGACTGCTTTCCCCAGCACTACAAAAACTAAATTGGTGGATATTGTGAGCATGCACAGCTGACTGGCTGGCTTGGAAATTCCTATTCAAATATCCATACTCAGTCACCATCTGCAACTTTTCAGATAATAGTGATTCAAAGTAATCACTGGGTAGACTAATCACAAAAGGTTAAGAGGCAATTATACATTTATATTTTTCAATCTTATGTAAAATATTGGGGGTATTTACATGGGTTCTGTTATTAGTTTTCCCTTCTTTTTAAGTTTATGTATATTTTATTTTATATTTTTTAATTATTTCAAATATTTTATTTTATATATTTTGATTTGTTTGATTTTAGGTTTATATTTCCCTTTTCTAAGTTGCATATTTATTTTAATGTAACTGTTAAATGGGAGTGCAACTTTTTATAGTGCATCCCCTTAAGACTCATTTTCTGTATACATTTTCATTACATGTACCTCCCAAAAGTTAAAAAGTGACTGTTTTCTATTTTAATATATTTTCAAATGTAATTTATTCCTGTGATAGGAAAATATTTTTTTCTGAAAAATATAAAACTGTTACATTTTTTCATAGTTCTTTGATGCATAGAGTTTAAAAGAACATCATTTATTTGAAATAGACATCCTTTGCAACATTACAATGTTTTTACCATCACTTCTGATCAGCTTAATGCATCCTTGCTGAATGAAATAATTAATTTATTTAAAACTAAAAAATCTTTTTAAAAAAACAAAAAACATACACAAAAACAAACAAAAATACAACAACCCCAAAATTGTTCAAAAATGACCAGTTAAAATAATAATAATAATAATAATAATAATGGTAGTGTACATGTACTAAGTTTCCTCCACAAATTAATTTCTATGATGACATGACAAGACCTTTATTTATTTATTTTTATTTTTTTTCCCAGTATTTTATCAGAAACACACTTCAATAGCAAAAGTCCCAAACTAATTACCAGAACCCATGACATGTCCTGTCAGCCCACCAAGGAACTGAGTGCTTCCGGGTCGCGTTACGATTGGACGCAGTGAATCGGAGTCACTTTGGGACAGCCACACCGGTCAATGCTTGACCTCTGACCCACAGAGGTGTTTTATACACAGGGATCGTGACCTTTGTTGATCTCTTTATTTCAGAGAGCAGGTGCTGTAGGAGAAATGACCCTAGAGAATGCCAGGACAGGGTCACTGAGGGTCACTTCTTATTTACTAGTTGTGACATGGCACACGTGCCACTTTCCCAAGAGAATGAGAAATCAAATCGGCACTGTTGACAATTCTCCTCACGCTCACATTTTTGTGTGCTCTGTAAAGTGCTGCACTGTCAAAACAATCAGGTTGAGCTTGTATAAAGCTCATATTCCTGAGATAAAGCGCTTCCCTGTGTCCCTGTGCAGGACACACACACAGATACTCACATTTATACACCCTGAATTGAAGAGATAAGAGGCCCTGATGGCTGAAATCTGGCTCTGCTCACTCTGGGCACAGAATGAGAGGTGCAGATTTGCAGAGGAGACCACCCGAGGTAAACTCATTAAGAGTCCAATAAAAACCTTCTGTCGGGACGGCAGGACTCCCACAGATACTCCAGTGACAATACCATCAACAACAAGAGCAGAGAAAAGAGAAACCCACAGACAAAAGAGCCCTCTAATTAGCAGAGCACTTCCAAGTGACATATGCTCCTGGAATCGGGAGTGAGGGATAAGGGAAAAGTAGGAAAAGAAGAGAGTGAGGAGGAACTGCCTCAGGGGTGTAGACAGCAGGGCCTGTACATGACTCCTGTGCCATAAAGGCAGCAGAAAAGGACCTGAAAGCCTATCAACAGTGCCGCTGAACTGAGATAAGCAATGCATCGATTTGTGGTCATCCTTTCTTTTGTGTGCACAATGGATGCCGGGATGACAGTCATAACAGACTCCATAGGGAGAAGCAGTGATAATGTGCGCTTTGTTTTGACATTCCTCACAGATTAAATGAAAGAAGATTAAATATTGAAAACCGAATAATGCTTGATGTATTTGAGAGAAACTCTCTGTCCTTTAGTGCGCTTTGTGACATCAGATAACCTCTCTTGATACGATCCCAGCGGAATCGTTGATGCATGGATGACATTTCATCACAACATGCATTGACAGAACCGCAGAGCCAGGCATAATTCACTGTGTTTCACGCATCTGCACACATATAATGATCAAATAAATATTTTACAATTCACTAGAACCAAGGTAGGACCAAATATAATGAGAGAAGTTTTTATATTGTGTTAAATACAATTATGTTACACTACATGTGTGTGTTTGATTAAAAAAATTAATTTGCAGAGACAATCGTGTTACATCTCTCTCGCTGCTTGCACTAATCATACCTGACCAGACTGTTGCCAGGCAACATGCAAAATACATTGACTGAACTGTATAATGTTTATATGTCATGTATGTATGTATATGTTTATATATGATGTCATGCTGTTTATATAGACATATAATCTATGTAATAGATGCACACGCACACACTGATATTAGTATCAGTATGATTGCAAAACTACTATTTTGATTTTTTTCCTAATATTTTATATAGTTTTTATATAGTTTTTATATAGTTTTTATTACTTTTTAAGCAAATGTTGCCTTGGGAAACATCTGAAATAAAATAAGTTTAACCTTTTTATATTTGATTTTATTTTAGATAAAGCTCAAGTAGAAAAAGGTTATTTCACTATTTTAGTTGTTGGTTTAGTTGACTGTAATAACCCTGACTACATATATTAAAGGAGACAACACACTATTTTTTTAACAGTTGATTGTCCAAAAATACTGGCTTGAGTTGATCTGAAGACTTTGAACTCATTTATGTGGCATGTGACCTCTCGATGTAAGATTCCTCTTTGACCTGACATTCCTTTAACTTTACAGACACAGTTTGCGGAGGTCATGTGTATCCGCTCAATAAAAGCTGTGAGCTCTTTCCCTTTCCCACAAGTTTAATGAGTGTTTGGTCCAGCTGAGTAATGCTTCAATGGCATCACTGAATCACATTATCTAGGCTGCAAGTCATTTTAGTTCTACTGTACAGTTTGTGCTTTCTAATTTACATCTTTTTATAGATATTTTTTATATTTGTATCTCTTTTTAATGTAAATCTCATTGTAATTTAATAAATGGCTTATAATGATACAAGAAATGTAGTGCATCTCAATTAGTGTATGAACAATTCCATTTATTTTGGTAGAGTGTCATCTGTACTAGTGCATTTGAATGAGTATGTCAAATGAACAAACCGAGAGACAGAAAGAGGCTCCTTTCACTGTTCCAAATTTGTGCGCTTTGCGGTTCTCTACAAAGTGTGTTCAAAAGCTTACTGGAACATTACTTCAGGGTTTGTTTACTAACACTAACCTCATTAAAAATAATGGTAACACTCTGGTATAGGGACCAATTCTCTGCTAATAAGCATGCCCATTATTAACATATTGTCTGTTTATTGGTACTTATAAAGCACATATTCTGCATGACCATTCCACATCCCTGTTTCCACCCAATTCCTAAACTTAACAACTATTAATAAGCAGCAAATTAGGAGTTTATTGCGGCAAAAGTCATAGTTGATGGTGGCTCGAGAAATAGGACCTTAAAATAAAGTGTTTTCGTTACTTAAAATAAAAATAAATGGTAACTGAAATAAAATGAGATATATATGTAGTTTCCAAGGCAAGAAATTTACTAAAATAACTAAAAGTGTAACAAAAGCTGATAAAAACTAAATTTGAGAGACAAAAACAGAAGAAAATTACTTTAACTAAAATAAAAATGAAAACTGAAAATCTAAAAATAAAGACTAATTCAAAATATTAATAATAACTATAATAGAATATTACTTGCTTTATAGATTTAATTATAGACGTACTGCGGGATCTTAAATCTAAAACGTGTAAATAAATGAAATTCAAAGTAAAAAAAAGAAAAAAGAAACGTTATGAAGTAAAAGGAATAAAATATTCACGTTTATGCACAGTGTTTAAATAATGCAAATTGCTTTTAACTGAGTATTTAGAACCTTAGTTTAAAGAGAGTGAAGCTGAGCATGGCTCTCTAGCGCCACCTCTTGAAACGCCCAGACTCCGCTTTATTAATATTCTGCCCCCTGCTGGAGAAATGAGAACGTCAGTAAAAGTCTGTCAAAGGGCTTGTAAATCAGACTTGATTTCCACAATACAACTTGAGTATGTAAATATGTGTTTGTTTGAATTTCCTTCATGTTTTGACATGCACTTTGGTGAAAGCCAGTGTCTTCTATGTATTGACATGAGCTACCTCAGTTTCGCATGAGCGTCTCATCTTTTAAATCCTTTCAATATTGAGAGAGGGAAAACACTCTGTCCTCGTTAGATTGAACTTTTATTCTCCTCTCTCACTCATATTTATTTCCTCTTCTGTGTGATGCCTTTCATCTTATCGACCGTTTGAAATTCTGACAGACTGTGTGTCTGTGTTATTTGTCCAATGATTTGTCTAGTGTCATCCTCGGTCATTGTTCACATTCTGTTTAGAGGTATCTCTGCTTCCTTTGTTCCCTGAATGCTGGCAGACCAGTCTATTGCCTCTGCCAGCCTGAAATATACAACAACAGAATACAAACAACAAGGTAGAACAACGGTTTTGATCCTTGTGGACAGAACTCTTCTACATTTAGCTGAGAAAAGGCTAACCGCACAAGCAATAACATTAGGGATTAGGAAGGATGAAGCATCGCTATTAGTTTTCAGTCTTTGTTATTGGTCATCAATATGAATGTTGTGAGCTGAGCTTGTTCCCCAGGCAACAGACTGAATGGCAATATTTTTCTTCATTAGTTCAGAGGCCAAGAACTTTTCAAGATCACATTCATTATGCAAAGAACATGCTGAACACTGCCTTTCATCTGGGAAAATTAATGGCTACAATTGTGTTCATTTGGTTGTTCCAGGGCAGAGGGCAGAGCAGGACCCTGTGACCGCAACCACTCTGAATGTGCTTTCGGAGGCTTCGTGCTACAGAGATGATTAACATCTTCATTCATGCATATAAACATCATAAGCAACTTTAAATTCTACACAGAGATATTTTTGCTATATCGCTCTCAAATGTGAACATTATCCTACTTCACAAAATTGTTCATCATTCTGTTTGTGTGAAAGCATTTGCATTCAGCCATGTTCATTTGTTACATTGTCATTTAGCTTGTATCATTTAGGACTTTCTAGCCCACTGACAAATCATGTGATACATCTGGAGAGGATCTTTACAAAGAAAATGCATATGCAGTTACGTTACATCATAAGAGAACATTTGGCAGATTGCGCAATTAATCTAATCTCCCTTTAGTTTTTTTCCACTTTATATTTGATCTATATTTAGATACAGTATCATTGCAGTATACAGAAAACAGAAAGCAAAGCATATAAATGAAAAGACCCATTAGGAAAAGAAATGCAAAGCTAAAATAAATTAGAAATAAATGGTTTGATTTGAATATAAGAATTAATTATACTAAATAAACTTTTGATTCACATTACTATTATTTATTTATTTTTGGCACAGTTACCGTACATTAATTTCTCTTCCTCCTTTTCCATTTTCATCATATCAAAACTTTCTAAAGTGTATTCATATATAGGATTATCACATATGTAGTTACACATTTTTGAGTCAATGAAACATCGATTGATTGATTAATTCGCTGAGATTTTTTTCTCTTTGAGTGCTAGATTTAAGAATAAAAGGAGGGAGAAAGTCATCAGATTTGTTGCTTTCAAATAATGTACTGCATATGAAGTTCTGTCTTTGAGTTTATGCTTTATTTATTTTTTAATGATCTTTTTTTAAGCCATGCAGAGACTGATCATATATTTTTATATAATTAAAGCTATAATATCAGCAGTTATGAATTGATTGTTTTTGAACAATGGTGTTTCTTTCTAAAATATTATGAATGCAATCATGGCTATTTATGATTATGGTACCTATAATCAGAAAATGTTAGGTTTATTGTTATTTTTAGATTTCAGCCGATTCATTTTGCACTGCAGGGAGTCCATTAAAGGAAAATAAGCTGTTTGCAAACGTTATTAAATGCATAAATCAGCAAGGGCTGTTAATCAGGAAGATTTTACCCCTAAACCAAATCCATTTTATGTGTCCTGAAAGGCAAGTTCTGGCCCTGTGCGCTCTCAAAATGTGAAAATTCCTCCATCTTTACTCCATAATGTCCTGAACCGCAAACACACAGGCACCCAAGTGTAAAACTAACATGTCCACATAATAATGCACGGACACTCTCAATACATCAGTGAACCCTACAGCCTGCTGGAAAACATCAGGACATAATAAATGTGCTAATTGAGGTACCAGTGTTGTTATTCCATGGGGCCTGTTTATAGAGCAAGGGTACAGACTGCCGCTGTTAAAGAAATAAGGAGAAAATAAGAGAACATTTTAATGCATTCACTTCCTGCCATTACTGAAAATTGGCTCAGCACCATTCATTTATGCATTAGCAAAGAGGTGCTAACACGCTGTTTTTTATTGGCTGGAAATGATTTCAAAGCCCACGGGGTGGAAAGATGAGTTTACCAAAAATGAAAATAGAAGAAAAAAGCCTTAAAGAGCCTTATTTGATAAATCATCCCTGAAATAAGAGAAGGAATCTTGAATAAAGATTTGCAAAAAAGCTTGGGCCATCAAGGACCAGTGAACACGGCTGGAAAAGAAAGCATCAAAAATTAAAAGTCACTTGAGTCCCAGGGTTCCAGTTATAGAGTTATAAAGATATAAAATTATGCCGAAAAAGCAGATATTCTATTTTTTTTTTTTAATGAGAACACAGAAAACACAATATCCTCCTGAGACCCAGCTATGGCGTTTTTGCTTCTGTAGTGGACATTATATTTTAGTGAATTTCTCTGAGACCTCCCATGTCACAGTTTTAAGTCTGGATGTCCTGTACAGAGCACATTCAGGGCTTTATAGAGATACTAAATGTTTGGCAGTTTCACCATGACCACTCCCTCTCCTAGGTCTTTAAAGATGGCTACATTTAATTTAGTGAAAAATATTACATCCTTATGGAAATATGATTATATTTTGTAATTGTCATTTAAATCTGAATCATTTTCAAATTGTTTGTAATAAAGCAACATCTCAGGAAAATGTTATGGGTTTTCAAATTCAAATATGACTTCCTGTTATGAAACAGGATATCATTTCATACATGTCCACTGTAGAGGACACCGGGACTAAAAGCATGTTTATTGTGCATTTTGGAAGACATAACAATTGAATAGGAAAATTAATTATTTATTAATTGTCTTATGAAATATTAGATATTATTATGAAAATCTGGTCATTTATTACTCCCATTATTACAATTCTTTTTTCAACATGCTGTCCCAACAGCAACACATTAATATGCAAATTAGATACACTGTGTTTAATGGGAAAACAGTTTATGGAAATTTTTACACATATACTGCATAAAACAAAATGGTATATCAAATCATTTTGTTATATATTTTATAACATAGTTGAGAATCATCCTAAAGTAGTATAAAAAAATCGTGAAACCTAAAAATTGATTGGTGATTTAAAAAAATCCCATTGTTTTCTATTGTCTATTCATGCCATTTTATTTTTAGAAAAAATGAGTTCTAGTGTCCTCTGCAGAGGACATAGAAAAAAATATGAATAAAGTATAATTTTTCAAAAAATGTTACTTTTCAGTTTTTTTCTTATGGTCTAAACAATGTAATGACATGAAAAAATACAAAATTCAAAAATCCTTTTTTTGGGGTGGGGGGGGTCTCAGGAAGATATGGTAAGTTTGTGGTCTTTATAACAGTGTTTATGAAAACATAATTTGTTATAAAAGAAACCATAAACAAGAGTGATCAGGTGACATAATTTACACCATCAAGACGAAGTCTAGTCCATTTACTAACTGAAAGTGGTTGTTCATTGTTAAGTTGTTTTGGTTTTTGTGAGAGACGCAGAGACGGCAACACGGCTGTTTGATTGGCGATCACTCTGTGCTTGTTCCATTCATTGGGGTATCGTAGCCTGTAAGGTTTAAATCATTGCCTTTTAAATATACACAAATAGTAAAGTGTGTATGATGTATTATTTTAGTTGATATTACTCTTGCCAAGCTCTGATTTCTGAGAGATGCACGGAGAGGAAACAGCAATGCAGTGTTTAATTTGCGCTCTTTTCATTCATAAAGTTTACGTTCATTCACTTCACACACTCATTATGTAACTTTAGAAGTTTGTGTAAAATATCGTGCTGATCCCCTGGCTCACCTGTTACCTACACACACCTTATTATGTTGGCTTGACAGCATAATTATTCTTCTGAGACCAAATTTACCAACTCTATCTCCTCCTAGGGCTTTAATGCCACAAGCCCCAAACTCAGCAGAGACCTGGGCCCTGATGTTGTGTGCTATACCTTTTCAGACTGATCAGACTTACAGTTTTCCTAAATAATTATTAAAAATCAAAAATGTCCCATAGACATACATTGGCTGAGAAAAAATGCCCCTTCTAGAGGACAATTGCACTCCACTAGAAGGAGCTGGGAGATAACTCCTCCCACTCACCTTCATTTTAAATCTGTCAAATATACAGATATTTGTGAAAGATGACAGATCTGTCGGTGCACCGATCAGTGCCTTTGCTGCATGCTCAACTACAGCATTTGCACATGTTTTAAAGCCTTTTAAATTAAAATATTCAGTTGATTGTATACAATCCAAGCATTAAAACACATCAAGAGCTAAATTCAGGGGTTTGTGAGCTGTATTACAGTATGTGTAACTGAAAGCTGTGCTACGTGTCTGAATGCTCATGCACTGATTTTCGCTGCTGTCGGTGCTCGAACAAAACCCAGCAGACACACAACATCGTAAGACGTTGATATTTGGTTAAATGTAGGTTGTGCGACATTGGGTGCGACATTGGGTGACCAAATTCAATGTAAATTCAACATCTAATGTCAATGTTAAATTGATGTCCAATACCGACATCAGCTGACGTTGATGTTTTGTTGTTTTTAGGTTGTGTAACCAAAATCCAAAGGCAATGTCAGACTGACATCAAATACTGACATCAACAAGATTTTAATTTTCAACCAAAATGTTTTCTTTCATAAAAAACTTCTTATTGAAAATTAACAGAGGTTTAGATGTTAATGTTTTCTTGAAAATAATAAAATTTGATGTCACCATTGTGGAGATAAGCATTTGCTTTAGTTGGGCTTCTGACCTTTGACTTTCTAATGTCTGTTATAACTGTGTGTTTCTAAGGCACGTTTGTTATAGCAAAGATTGTTAGTGAACAATGTGATTTGATAAACCTCATTATTTATTGTTGATTAGTTAGTGATCATGTAGTAACTTGATCACATTGTGAGTATTGTCTCTGA
This sequence comes from Labeobarbus marequensis, assembly GCA_034780575.1. NCBI lineage: Eukaryota > Metazoa > Chordata > Actinopteri > Cypriniformes > Cyprinidae > Labeobarbus > Labeobarbus marequensis. Next base: position 19,922,352 of record JAUZSZ010000143.1, read on the forward strand.
ATATGTTAGTGTTTAATGTTGTTGTTTTTGTTTGCTTTAATGGAGGTTTTTTGACTGCTGCCAAGCATTTCTCTTTTTTATGTTTTTTTTTTTGTGTGTGTAACACATTTCAAAATACATGATAGCTTGGTTAATATCATCGGAAACAGTCATTTATGTCTCACGTGAACATAAATTGTTGAGAAATAAATCGGAAGACCCTAAAGAATCATATCAACTTGTGGAAAATGGGCATCCAATAACCCCTTTAAAATAAGAAATCAAGGGTAAGAGCCCAACTAAAGGATACACTGATCACTGTTGTTCTTTTGTCTCAAGGCTGCCCATGCTGCTTTGTCAAGCCAACATTTAAAGTTTGTTCACGAACATTAGCTTCTAGTTAACATATTGTACTCTGTATTTCTGAACAGTTTGAGCACCAACACATTGTTCATTTCTGAACTGGGCTAACTAACTAACCGAGAAGTAGAATTGCAATGTGTGAATATCTGAAAGGATAACTTTACCAATTTTTTAAGCAGCTTTGAATTGTTACAAAAATGTCTGTTGGATAAAATTGAAGTTGCCCTCGACCACTAATTACTAGTATCTTGCAAATGTACGTTTGAAACAATTTACATAATGTATGTTTTTTTTAAATATCGCACAATGTGAACTGACCAAGCAGGTTAGTTAACTTTTTAAACTGCTAACAGGCTCTGTCACATTCCTTTTGTATAGATCCTCAAATGTGACAATCATCTATTCATTTGGCAGGTGATTTATCCAAAGCAACTTATAGTGTAGTATAAATTTCAACAGTATGTGTAAGATCAAACCCACAACCTTGGTATTGCTAGCTCTGAACTTTAGCAGTTAAACAACACGAGCACCTTTATGTTGGTAATATCATGCTGCAATTTTGAATAAACATAGATTCTTTTTTATACTAGTATTGTAACTAAATGAACGGGAGAATGTAGTAGAACACAAAGGTTGTAAAATGATCACTATATACATGAAAATTACTTTAAATATTTACTCTATATTTTATCTTTTAGTTCTGTTAATGCCAAAAAAAAAAGTTACAAATTAAAAAAATAATAGTAATAAATTATGTGAAATTATTGTATATTCCAGGTTAATAATTGCCTTACTTTCACAGTAATTTCACAGTAGGCCGTCTCTTATAACTGCACTCTCAGAAATTTATTGTAAACAAACAGCATCATACTGTGTTTCTACAGTGCATATTCTTAATTCTCAGTATTATATTAATCAGGCTGTTGTCTGTGAGTGTCATATATGGTTATTTTATTAAGACTGACCTTCATATGCTGATGCCATTTTGTGTCTTGCCGTTTGTTTTTGTTGTTCAGAATCCCTCTGTCTTTGTCTGACTGTGTGAACTGAATAAGAGAAACTAAACTGCCTCATATACTCTAAATATTAAGCAACACCACCCATTGGCTGTTTATTAGCGACCACCCCACATGCCACAGTGTGCTTTTAACAATGGCACCCTGGACAGTCCCAGACACTTTTTTTCCAGTAGTTAGTATGGTTGATTAGTTTGGAGTAACAGCACTGAAATTTGTGTCTTGTTAATAAAATGTTTATGAATCTGAACAAAGATTTGTTTAAACACCATCCAATAGCATTGTTTTTATTTGTATTTCAAATCAGTGTTCTGTGAATACACTTTGGTCAATGTACTTATTTTCACATGTAATGTCCTGAATCTGAAGTGGAATTACAAGAAATGGAAAGATGTTTTTTTCATTTTTTGTTTAGTTTAACAAACTGAAAATGAGATTTCGACTTGATTTTTTGGTTTTTCATTTGTGGTTTACAAATCAGTTTATGGTTATTATATTTCATTCGTATTCACATGACAAATTAAGATATTTTTGATGAAATCTGAGAGATTTCTAATCTTGCATAGACAGCAGTGCAACCAAAATGGTCAAAGCACAGAAACGTGGGGGCTCTTGCAGCAGCCTGCAGCATTGTGAGCCAGTTGATTGATCTGCAACAACTCGCTTACAGAAAGAATAGAAAATCTATCAGAATTTAAATCAGACAATTATTATTTAATAATAATTTTTATTTATTATTATTAAAAAAAATTCTTTGTCACACAAACATGAAGAATCAGTGTATAAACCTCAACAATGGTGACATGCTTCATGCTGCAACGCATCTTGTGGCGCTTTTCCACTGTGTGGTACGGCACGGCACGGCTCAGTTCGGCTCGGTTTGCATTTCCACTGCAGTTTAGTACCGCTTTAGAGTGGGCGGGATTATTCACGTGTCGTTATAGTTGCGCCACCTCTACTGC
>JAUZSZ010000143.1:20317963-20332413 GCA_034780575.1 Labeobarbus marequensis
GCCCAGTTAAAGGCAGAGATGACGGACACAGCCTTTCCACGGATGCCAGTCGGGAAGATCGCACTCAAAACCACATGCACCACTGTAGATTGATGATTACACAAAGGCAGAAATAAATTTAGTTTAAAAAAGATGGAGACAATGAAAACACAGCTTATCTTTTCACAGAAATGCAACATTACAAGAATAGTTCACCTTAAAAAACAATTAATTTAATCAACCTCATGTTGTTGCAAATCTGAATGATCTTCTTTCTGCTATAAAACACAAAATTATTTTTTTAAAGATTATCCCGGCTACTCTTTTCATTATTTCATTATTATTTCAACAATTTCATGATAAATTCATTCTTTTGAGTCTGATAGATTCAATGAATTGGTTTGAATGATTTGTATATAAAAAGTCCCTGTTTACTGCAACTGCATGGAAAAGTTCTAAAAGTTCTAAAATAACTACATTATTTAAAACCTTTCTTTTGTGGTCCAAAGAAGATACTGGTGATTAACTGATGACAGAATTTAATTTCGGATGCACCACTCCCTTAAAGGAACAGCTCATCCTAAAATGACAATTTGCTCACCCTCAGGCCATTCAATATAAGTTTGTTTCTTCATCGGAGAAAGCAGTATTATGAATAGAGGACTCATATTTTAGCCAGAAGCAACAGTATGAAGTTATACATGTTTTAATGGTGGATTTATTTATTACAAACATGTTAAGAGTGATGGAATGGAGTCGTGTGGATTTACTTATGGATTATTGTGATGTTTTTATCAGCTGTTTGGACTCTCATTCTGACGGCATCCACTCACTGAAGAAGATGCAGTGGTGAGCAAGTAATATAATGCTAAATTTCGCCAGATCTGTTCCAATGAAGAAACAAACTCATCAACATCTTAAATGGCCTGAGAGTGAGTACATTTTCAACAGATTTTCATTTTTGGGTACACTATTCCTTTAACAGGACATTTTGTTTTTTGTGACAGTATGAACAGTGACGGAATCTTACTTGGTCCCAAGCTGATAGAAAATCCAGCTACGTATACCAGCAAGCTGACCAGAGAGATCCATTTTAGAGAGGGTGACTCTTCATTAACATGAAGAGATTGAAGTGCAATTTTGGAACTGTCTTTCTCAGAACCCTCAGCCAGTTCCATTAATGCTGTCCTATGATCAGGAGTGTAGTTTAAAATCCAGTGGTCCTTAGTGTCATTATTGCTAGTGAGGAAGGCATTTGTTTTGTACTTGTTTTGCAGTTCATGGTAAGAAGTCTTGTACAAACCCAGTGGAGTGTTTGTCTGGAAATCAGTCTCTTTTCCCATCCCAAAAACTGTGAAGTTTGCTTTATTAACGGGGCCTCTGCATAGGCTAGAAACATGTGTGTGGCTTTGCATAGTAACAGCCCCCAGTGTTGCTGTTGACAATGTCATAACAACGGCGCCAACACATAGTAAGGCTTTAGGCCCTACTTTATCCACTAGAAAGACTGCAGGAATGGTCCCACCCACTTTAACCACACCAAACCCTGTGGATGCAAGAGTCGCCGCCTCATTCCCATGGAAGCCCACGCTGCTGAGAACAGTCGACGCATATGCTAAAATGTTGGGCTGTCCCGTAGCCTGCTGCAAGAAAACCAGTGCAGCACCAACAAGCAGTCTCTGAACCATATTGTCACGAGAACGGAAGAGGTCCAGGAAGCCGTGCAGGCGCTCCGCCCCCAATGCCATGCGTATCGCCCGAAGTTCGTCCTCCACCGTGTCTACTCCTCTGATTCCTGCACGGAGACGGAGGAGAGTTGCGTGAGCCTCTTTCTCACGCTGCTGGGCCAGCAAAAAGCGCGGACTTTGTGGCAAAACTGGCATGATTCCAGCTTGCAGCAAAGCAGGGAGCACCACGCCACCAAACGTAAACCTCCATCCATCCGGGACCCCTGCGAATGCCCAGCTCAGTCCAAAACCCAGCAGCATCCCTAAAACTACCATCAACTCATACACACACACGCACCTCCCGCGCCAGGCGGCCGGTGCCACTTCTGCCGCATAAAGACAAGACGCTGTGCCTGACAGCGCAACCGCCATGCCGACAAGCATCCGCCCGACTACTAGCGCCCAAAATGACACCACACACACGCTCAGAAATGTACCCAACACACACAGCAGCGCCGTGAGGATGATGGAGAACCGCCGTCCGTAGCGGTCCAGGATGGTGCCACCACCCAGGGAGAGGAGGAAGGCTCCAAACAGAAGAGAGCCAATGACTTGCTCTTGCTGTGGGCAGGAGAGAGTCAAAACATCCCTGAGTTGAAGCAATGCCCCTGATATCAGACTCATCTCATAGCCCATCATCAACCCACTCAGGCAGGCCACAGACACAGAACACAACACCAGCGCTGCACCATTGCCTACAGAGATAGAGAGAGAGAGAGAGAGGAGAGTACAATGTATGACATTTTATATTGTGAATATTATATAATTACATGATAATACATGTATAATACATGCCATGCAAGCACCATAACAAAGTATGTAAATATATTAATAAGATTCTCAAACTACTACAGTATAGTACAACCAAAATAACTAATGAATATGGAATGTTACAGTATGTAACAAAAATCAGTCATCACAGAATCGCTTGGTTGATTGTGTTCACAGCAATTATTGCACACACAATCTCCATACTGTAAAAAAAATCTGTAAAAATAGGGCACATAGGGCACATGTTTTGAATTTTGCACTGCACTGCATTATGTTTTATGATTAACGGAAATGTCCTCCGAAAATTACCAGTACGTTTTCCTTTTTTTTTTTTTTTTTTACAGCGTACAAACAATTTCACAGTAAGCGCTGACAAGTGTTTGAATTGCAGTATTGCAGACCTTATAATCATCCCAGGTAAATGATAAAACAGTTTGCACACGAATCACGTTTTATTAACTCCAATATACCTGACTATATATGACTGCTTAATTACGCATCACAGCTGTCACAAGAAATTTACAATATTAATAACAGGGTTCCATTAAGTTATGATTTGTATTACATAACTGTTACACAACTAAAGCAGCATGTTTTAGATTACCTTTATCATTTCTAACCAAGTTGTGAAACACACACCACACCACACCACACACACAATAGATTTCATTTTTGAGTTATAATAATCAGAAAAATTATCAGTCATAGTCATTACTAGTTAATTTGCATTATTTGCATTGAAACTTTACAACAAAAAGAGCTTCTAATTTTATTACCACACAAATGATTACTTATGAAAATAACAGGAAAATGTATACTTTATTTCAAAGATTTTCTATCAAGTGATAAATCTGTTTTACTCAAGTCTGACTGGACGCACAGATTTTGACATCAAAAAATAAAAATATGGGAAGGTTTTTTTCTGTTACCTGTGTGATGGAGTGCCTACCTGATTTTGCAGATGGGCTTTTCTCTTTATATTTGTGTGTGTCCTGATTCTGTAGACATGTTTTGCTCTGAGGATCAGAAGTCATCCTTATGAACTCTTCAGGTGTGTCCATGTTCTTCAAGGGTTGTGGTACAACTAAAGTAGGTGGACATTAAACAACGATTACTTAAGAATAGGTTCACAATACCCTATCAGGTGATCATGCATTCCACCAGCAATAATATTAGCAATGAAAAGAACACAGATATGATAGAACACATTTGTAAGGAACCTTCAGAGCTCTCCTAGACCTCGACCATAACACCTCCACAACAATGAAGTTATTCACTGGGATTAAACCAATAGAAAAACTTTTCAAAACATAGGCTGCTTCTTAAAAAGAAGATCATCATTCAAGCATAACTCTAATAAGCACTCAAGTAACCACTGAACACTTAAAAACACAAACTGGTTCTCCAGTTCATGGAAGCTCATACTTACCAACAAAGCCACCAATGAGAACATCACAATATGCATAAACAACTTTATTTGCTGTTGTTAACACACAAGTATAACAGCATGTCCCAATCAGGAATGCACAGCCATTGACCATCTTGGATTTCTCGGTGCCATTACTGTAGGCGCGGATCAACTAGTAAAACCTTTTTTAACTATTAAGACCATTCAAACAGAGCGTCCGCGTTTTGATGCCAACGTTACCTTTTTAACGTCAATAATGGGGAGTGCTGTCTATGAAATCATCGCAGCTCTTCGACTCTCTCCTCCCGGTGGCAGTAACTTGTCTGTCCTTGTGTCGACACACGCACGTTCCTTGTTTTGGAAGGCACTGTGACTTAAACTCCGCCTACACTGACCAATGCAAAACAGCGAGACAGAAACTGTCAAGTAAGCAGAAGGGGTTGAAGAACTAAGCGGAACTAAGCAGCGCTGTGTTCATAAATTAATATACATTATTACACCTGGAAATTCATCGTCTTTCATGTTTGGACTGAAGCAAATAGGAAATAATGCGGTGGTAGAAACTTTCTGTTTAGTGAAGAAGGCTGCAGAATATGAACGTTGCGGTGTCTGATTCATTCAGGAGTCGAGAGTTCAGTTCTTTTGATTTGAATCGCGGAGTCAGTTCTTTTCAATGAATCATTGAACCGGTTCGGACTGAACGAGTCAAATCGGGACGACCGATTAAAAACTTGATTCCTTAAACGAGGGAGTTAAGAACATTTTGTGGTGAACTGAGGGAACTGGCAAACACAGAACACAGTTCTCTTAACGTTTTGGGAACATTCTTTGTAGTTTCTTTTCTGCAAACTAATTAGCTGAGATTGTCTTGCTTTTTCAGGTCAAATGCTGTCATGGCGGAGCAACAGTTTGAAGAAAATATTTTTAAATGATTAAAATCATGCTTACAAAACCTACCTGAATATTAACACATCACGGTTTCATTTCAGAGACATCTAAATGTAACTATCGCCCGCTCGAGTAACGCTATTTATTCCAGGTCTAAGAACGCACAGCTATTCGGCAGAAGAAATGTTGCAAATAATACGTTCAGTAAATATGTTTGTGACTTGTATATTGGACAGCCGAAGCAACACGCATACAAACAGCTGTCATGGACCACTTTATTGAGTTCTTAGAAACGAACTGTTCAAAAGATTCGTGGAAACGAGTCGGACTCGCTGGGTTATGCAAGTGATATTCCTTACTTCAAAATACCCCACCCACAAATGTCGACAACAGCGGGACAAAGCATGTATCTTAAATACGAAAACTGACTGCATCTTAATTTGCTCAGGTGACACAAATTGCTGGTACACAAACACTTCCGTTGTGGCTTCATAGCTGTTCTTGAGGGTAGAGTTCACAACCGCGGAAATTTACAATGCACCTCAAAGCCAGACTTTTCTTTTCCATTCATACATAGTCGAGAAGTTTTGCTTCTCATCTTATATTTTTTCTTGCTTTTTCATGTTACCCATTTTGTACTGTAATGGGCGAGTGACAACAGACTTATATAATGGAATATAAAAACTTTGATAACAGATTCGCATTCATGGTCAATTTAGTTGGCTGCAAAATCCATCCAAGGGTATAATGTACACTACTACACATTAGAAAAAGAGCCCTACCATGAGATGTAGCTATCTTCAGTAGGGTGAATTAAGGTACATTTAGACCAGGGGTAGGCAACATCGGTCCTGGAGTACCGCTGTCCTGTAGAGTTTAGCTCCAACCCTAATCAAACACATCTGATCCAGCTAATCAAGTTCTTCAGGATCACTAGATGCTTCCAAGCAGGTGTGATTTGGAGCTAAACTCTGCGGAGCTGTGGCCCTCCAGGAATTGAGTTTGAGACAGTCATCAAGTGGACAAATTTACTTAAGTTCACCACATAATTTAATCGCATATGTAATTAATAGATTGTAACAATATATAAACACATATACTATTATATAACTTACATAATATAATGTTTAACCTGATTGAAAGTTAACTTATGATTGTGATAATGTAGCTGAAATGCAATATGGTGGTCTGCTGTGTCACAGATAAACTACTAGTTTGAGAAGTCTTTGGTTTGAGTCTTCAGACACTGTGTGTAAACTGCTGTGGTGTGTAATACTTGAGTAGCTGAAGCTGTGGCCTAAATATATAGACACAACCATAGACTGAGAGACGTACTGCACTGTCTCTAAAATAATCACCTAGGACTTTTCTTTTTAATTTGTTTAAAAAAGAAAAAGAAAAAAGAACTCCGTGTTATTTCTTGGTTATATAGTGCCATCTACTGGCCAGATAATTGTAATTACATTGTGATTACATTACAATTAAATGTTTTACTGCAAAGACTGTGCGTGGCTCAGTTTGACAAGATTTTTTTTTTTAAACTGTGAAAACATGTGAAAATCTTCGTAAACCACCACAAATATTTTCGGCAAACAAATGAAAAAAAGAAATACAAATTCTTTTGTATTAATAAAGTGAACAGAAATGAAATTTTTTATACATACTTTGGTTTATATTAACTTTATTACATATACATTTGCATGTATTTACTATAGCAGCACATTTCCTGAAGGTTTTATCATGTTCAGGAGAAAAATATGTCCAGTCGTTTCAAAAACAACATTGGGGGGCGCTAGTGGATAAGAGATCTAAGATTGTAACTCACTCCTTTCTATTTATCAGCACTCTTTTTATTGCAATACAGCATAGTCCCTTATAAAACATAAACATATTTAAAGTGTGAGATTTTATGACACCACATGACATATCTGTAGGTTATTGATAAGTGTTATATTTAGAAACCTTTTATTATCTTTTACATAGTCATGTTAGCCAGTTGAGCAAAAGTATCTTTACAGCTAGTAATTAATTCCCTGTGTGTGTATCCTGCATAGCAAGTCTCTGAAATCTCTTAAAAGCAATGCTCAGGTTTACCTTTAACAAATTACCAGTCATTTCACTGATGCATGACCTAGTTTAAGGCCTCAAGTGCAGCATTTCTAGTGAACTTGCTCAGACCATTACGCCGGGTCTCAGAAAATCAGTTCCAGGAGCTGCAGTTAATACATACAAACATTGACAGCTGCCAGACAAATGAAAATTATGGCTGGTTAAAGATGGGGTTCAATGTGCAGGGATGGCGTGTGCACTGCGTTGGGAAAGTAAAATGACGCACGACACTGTACTAAAAGCAACCTTCGGCTAGCTAAGAAAACTAACGACATTGTTTCATGGCATGTGATGTTTGTTCCATTATATGACCCAATGATTTAGTTTCATGTACATAACTAAAGAAAACAGATGCAAATGTTGTTTTGGGGAAAATAACCATAAAGTTTTATTGCGAACCAAACAAGGTCACATGATTCAAACATTTTACAATTTTACAGTACATTTATAGTTACATATAAGCATACCTTAAGTTTTTGTTCCATATACATTAAAACTAATACATAGACCTTAAAATATACAAACAAACTTAAATACCCTTACAGTCATATTCCATGGAATGTAACGTTCAGACAAACGAAGGTAAAACAGAGGCATCTGATTCCTTGGTCCAAGTGCATATCTACACACATTAGCAGCACATCCCTCTAGCACCTTCCACTTGAGTCAAAAGAACAAGAAAAACACAAAAAAGGAAGAGTTCTTTAAATTAGGAAGATAAATGTGCAACTTGATCCCAGATGCGCAACTCAAAGATCACAAAAACATCAGATGCTGACATATTTTAGTGGTTTTAGCATCACGTTGACTGTATTTATATCCAACACAGACTGACGTGCCAGATCACATGATTTAGATTAAACAAACATGTGTGGAAGGGTGTTAAACCGAAGGCACGCACACACACATCTAATCCATCCAAAACAATGAAGTCTAGCACTGACAATCCTATAAAAGTAAAGAAGATGGAAATAAATCTCAAGAAAAGAAAAGTACATAACAATCGTCCATCAGCATCAATCTTCTCTCTCTCTTTTTCCCCATCTGTCTCTCTGACACGTGCATTTGGATGCAGTCGATGAAGATGACAAGTCTATTTTCAATGTGTAAAACTCAGGCCTTTTAACAAAGGCCTTTTGAGCTGCCGTACGCCATGTGCAAATGCCCCCTATCTGGAGGCAGGGAAATGAGACAGGGTTTGCTTTTCTCATAGTGATGCACTACAGGTGTGATTCCATGGGACTGCATTTCCATGGTAATGAGCTACAGGTAAGAGTCTATGGGATGGCTTTTCTGCGTCGATGGACTACAGATAGGAATCCATGGCAGGGGCGTAAGAGAAGCCTAGGAAAGCCTCGGCCGCCTCGGTGATGCTGGCTGTGACTAGAGCGCTGTCTGGGGAGCAGCCGATTGAATTTGGCACCGGCTCATCGGTGAACTCAGGGTCGAAGTGCCGCAAGTCATTAGGCCCCGTCTGAAACAAAAACATGTCAAAATTACATGATTGAATCAACTGATAAGAAGCTGCGATATTTGCATAGCAGGATTCTCTGCATTCTCTTATCACAAATCAGCCAGAACGACTATAACACCCAGTGCTATGTGATAAGAACTCAAAAGTCAACACAGAAGAGCAGTGGAACGTACCACGTTGGGGTTGAAGGGCGGCGTGAGCTTCTTGGCATTTAGATCATCCCAGTTTATGGGAGAAAAGAACATGTGGTTCTTGATCTCAGTCTACAAAAGTGAAATAGAAGATACATTAGATACAAGAGCAACAAAACTGCTATTTAATAAGATATAGCTAATATATTTAATAGCAAAAACTATATATATATAAATTCCAAGACACTTACAAAGTCATCAGTGAAGCCCAGTCTCTTGGTTCTGTCTTTTTGCAGCAGGCCCTCAAGCAGGTGTCTGGCAGCGTTAGATATGTTGGGTTTGAGCTGCAATGGCTTGTTCAGAATGTTATCGTACATTTCCGCTGTGTTACGGCTGTAGAACGGAGGCTGTTGAGAAACCATAAAAGCAATCAGCAATCATGTAAAAAAGCCAAGTACTCAAGGCAATTCCAATTCAATTAAACTAATTAGTTAAATACATTCAATTATAGGCATGAAATCAATTTATTTTGCTGGAATAACTCACCAGGCCATATAACATTTCATACAGCACTGCTCCCAAACACCACCAGTCCACCGTCCGGTCATACGGCTGCTTGTGTAACACCTCCGGTGCCAAATACTGCAAGACAGAAGAAGAAACAACAAGACGAGTTAGCTTACAGACTGCAAATGCAATGGCACTGTTTGAAAACAACTGCATAAAAGTGAATGTTATTTACCTCTGGTGTTCCACAGAACGTTGATGTTGTTCCATTGGGTTCTATGTTCTCTTTGCACAGGCCGAAGTCGGTCAGGATGATGTGTCCTTGAGAATCCAAGAGAATATTCTCAGGCTTCAAGTCTCGGTACACTATGTTCAGTGAGTGCAGGTACCCCAAGGCGCTCGCAATCTCAGCTGCATAGAACCGCGCACGTGGCTCCAGAAAGCATCGCTCTCGTTGCAAATGATAGAACAGCTATGGAAAGACACAGAGAGAGAGGAGACCGATTAGGCTGTGAATTCCACATCCTGAATCGCATACTTAATCAAGGCTTTCTAGACTCCACAATCCCGAACAATGGCAGGAAATGAGAACGTACCCCCCTCCACCCCCCAGCAGCCCCTCAGAGACGTCTGTTGAGTTAGACCGAGTCTAAACCATCATAGCTGCTAAATCTGGCTCCCCTACCTCACACACTTTCCCCTCCCAGCCATTTCCTGAGGAGAGTTTCCTATTCAGAGCCCAGCCGCTCCTCTTTGCTTCTCATGACAGGATATCCTTTTTCTGTCTGCATCTACCTCACTGTCTCCAACATCTTTGACTATTTTATTTTCTCTCTTGTAATTATTGATTTATTCCCTACTGTGTGTTACTTTAAAAAAAATGCAAATAAAATAACACACCTCTCCGCCATTGATGTAGTCCAGTACAAAGTAGAGTTTATCAGCAGTCTGAAAGGAGTAATGCAGGCCCACCAAGAAAGGATGCTTGACATTCTTCAGTAACACGTTGCGCTCAGACATGATGTGTTTCTCCTGAGGTCAGAGGTTAGAGGTCAGGATAAGAGGTCAACCAACCATCTAGAACTACTATGCTGTTATTAAACACATGCATTCTCCAAAGCCCAAAGCAACTGTCACTAAGGAGTGAATTCCATACCTCTTTCTTCTTCAAGATGGCTTTCTTTTGCAGCACCTTGACTGCATAGAACTTCTCATCGCTCCGGTGGTGGGCCAGAAGAACCTTTCCAAAGCTGCCTTTTCCGATGACCTTGAGGAAGTCGAAGTCTGACGGTTTGGCCGTGGGGTTGGAGGAAGGGCCGAGGTTTATCTGCTGAGAAGGACTTGGCTGGAGAGGAGAGAAAGATGATTAGGCAAATATGATTCACATATTGTTTTGTAGAAAGATGCACGATGCATAAACGCACACATGCTTTCATGACATAAATAAACGCAGATTTACCGGTGGGGAAGGGTTGCTGTTCATCAGCTCAGCGTCTTGTGGAGGTGTCAAGTTCAAGATGGACTGAACCTCAGGACTGCAGGAAGAAAAGACCACTGATGATTAGATGCATGGTTTTATCAAGAACAACTTAGCAAACAAAGAAAGAGAAATGTCTGAATATGAGTAGATATAATTATAGTTATATTATTATAGTTGTAATTTTATATTACTGCAACAATTATTTCAACAACAGTAAAATATCAAAAAAGTAAATAAAAAAACATTTTTATACCTATGTTCTATTTTGTAAATAAACACATTTGTAATAAGTTTGTAAATTCATACAATTTCTTTATACATGAATGCATATTTGAAATAAATATGCAAACATTTACATTTTCTTTACAGATTTGCATAAAATAAACTTACTGCTTGCACGCATAAGAGTTTGTGGAAAGCTTCTGGATAAAGTCATTCAGTCCCATCTTTCTCTGTTTCATAAAGGCTGCACATAAAAGAAAAAGCAAAGAGAGAGAGAGAAAAAAAGTCCATTAAAAAGCTAGATCACTTAATATTCTTCCCATTCTGTGCTAAAGTTGGCTCAGGAGATTCCATTCATCTGAAAAACAAAGCCTACCACTGAGACTAGCTACTAGTCCTCTTGTTTTAGAGTAGGTCAAGTCTGGAGCTGGGACGCCCGTCTCCGTCTGGATTGTCATTGCTGCAGTTTTCCACTCCGGGCCCGTAACCAAAACGACACAAAGCGCTACTGAACTCCTACAATTCTGTTCCAACTATTTAAAAGGCAGGGGGAGGAGGCTAGAGATCGCGTTCCGCTAAGAGGCGTGGCTTGGCCTGCGTTATTAGAGAGGAGGCGTGTCCTGACGCAAGTCTCTGTATGCGGGGGCGTGGCCTGGCGTACATACCGCAGGTTCTAGCGGAGTCAGCTGTGACGTCTATGAGGGGCCAGCTATGAGTGAAGGGCACACGAGAACGTAACGCCCCAAAATCTGATGTTATGTTACATACAGTTAAAAAACAAGATCTTCCCGGATCTAACAAGCTGAGCAGGACTACATGTTCTGTTGACAGGAACGTCAAAAGGATTCAAAATTGAGTCACTGTATTTCTCTTTTATAAACAAACCTGCCTGCCTTAGAATACAGCCGTAATATAAACAGTCTCGCTACACATTCTCATTGCTACTTTATCGCAAGTGTAAACAGTATATTCAGTATGTAAGTGTACAAGTGCAAAGATAAAGCAGAAAAGACTCGGTTGATTCATCACACCTGTTCAAAACAACTCCTATCCACGTGTGCACAACAGTCAATGAGTGCCTGCAGCTCTTTCACTCTTTACCTCACGTTTTTCTCAAAGCCCCATTTTAACCGTCGTGACAGATGACCCATGAGTGAGACAAAAGCAAAGGGACGCGAGCCAAACTTCAGCACTCACTGGAAAAATACTGACTGGATTAACGGTGAATAAACCGTTTCTTTTGTGTGGGGTCTTTTAAATGAATCGGCTGAACTTGTTCACTAAACAGTCCGAACGAGTCAGTCGGAGCCGTTATCGAGTCTACTCACAACTAACTCACTGAACGAATAACGTTATTAAAATGTAGTAAACGTTAAATATGCGGCCACACATGAAGCATTTTAGGTAAATTTCCACACCGGGTATAACAGTATCATGACGTTCGAAACGAACTGTTCGAAAGAACCGATTCGCGGAAATGAGTCGAACTTCAAGTAATTAATTGCTAGTTGGAAAATTCAAGCATTCTTCTGCTTTCTTCCCTTCTGTCATTTTAGAGCCCGTATCAGGAAATACATAAGAAATTACATAAGATCATGAAATGCCCTAGTTTGCCACAGTTATGCAACTCTATAGCCTACCCCAGCAGACTATTAATTAACGTCATTTAAAGTTACTCATTCTCATTAAGTTATAATAAAAGCTCAGAACCTAAGCCTCAAATAGATTTAAACTCATAAATGGTTGGGTTGTGGCAAAAACCATTTTGACGTTAACCGCTTAGTTTAAGACGTAATGCTTGTAATTACAATGTATCTCATTTTGCAGCAGAGTTTTTTATACAGTAGTTCGTGGCACTTAACTCTGTAGAAATTTACACCAAACACATTGGAGTCATCAGCTGTTCTCACGCTAGTATTAGTAGAAGAAATTACTAGTACTAGTAACCGAACAACACTGAGTAAATATATATCATGCATACATCTCAAAAAGTTGTGGAAGTTATTTCACATTGTTCATGATACAGTGCATGGAAAGCATTAAATAATACAACATGAAGACTACAATAAACAACATGCACTTAATTTTTGGTTCTGCTTACAAGAAGTTGCTCAGACATGCAAGTAATTGAGTAATACTGTTGAATAACCATTTTATCGTAGAAAAAGATTGAACGCACCTTCCTGATGTTTAAATAAACCGCTAGCCTATATAAACTATATATATAGGCCTATTGTTCATTTTATACATATCACTGGTTTATTATGATTAATGGGTTTTTGAGAAAAGCACAAACCTTTAAGTTTCGCTGAAGTTCTCATTGTGCTGTAAATTCTGACAAGTTTCTTATGAGAGCCGAGACTGACTAGCGTTCCTTATATTTGGTAAAGGTAGAGCCAAGTGCCTGTATCAGACTAAATCAATATAGACATAAGTAAGGTGTTAAAACCGGGTCACTGCCCCTACGGTAACACACCTACAGATGTCTCCAGTGTACCCTAATTATAAGCGGACACCTCCAGTGGAACGTCAGTTAAATAAAAACCGTTCCATAACACAAATTTTCCGCGATAAATTCGGCGAGACTCAACTTACATAACAGCGGAGAAGTTTTGTCTTTCATAGGGTCAGGAAAGAGCGTAATGTGCCGCAGACACGCTTGATGAGGAAGTTAGGAGGTGAAAGAATTTTCTCAATCCGTCGCTTTCCATCAGGGCTGATCTGACACCGGATATCTGCGGGGCGGAGTCTCTCCAGCCCTCCAACAATGTGCTGCACTGTTTTCATGAGAACCTGAAGCTAAATGAACATAGGGCTGTCGGGCAAAACTCTACCTGAACACAGTTTTTGGACATCATTGGCAAGTGTAACTCAATTGAGACCGATAAAGAGACTTTAATGTGGATATGGAGTCCTACATATACACTTTTTTTTTGGGGGGGGGGGGTTAGTCTTAAACTAAGAGAATTTAGATAAAGCAAACACCCCCTATAATTATCCACACCTCTGCAACACTAATTACAATTTAGTAAAGCATGAAAATGATCACACACAAAATACTCAAACACACAATCTTAAGACTGGGGCAAGTTGTCACACTGTATGAGGTAAGTCATAATGGAAACTATTATTATAGTTGGTTGGAAATTATTACAGAAATTATTATTATATTAAAATAGTTTTAATATAATATAATAATATAACAAAAAACATCAAAGCATTGTCTTGGCCAAAAGATACTTTATTATGTAATTTCAATTTATCAAAGCATGAAATTAAAATTAGATTATATTACAATAAAGGTTTAATCTAATAAAGTAAAATAATCACAATTCATAGCTAAACTGTAAACGTAAATATAAAAATGTATATTGTTTTGGCCCAAAGATACTGTGATTGGACAATTGTATAAAATTCTAACAAATTCTAACAACTTTCCTGTGTGTTTTTGTATATATTCGCTGTCATATATTACACTCCTTGCAGTTTTGTATGTTTCACAACAGTTTTACGAAATGTTTTGAAACTTTTCAACTTTAAGTTCTCAGTTCAATACTCCTAATTTAGATTCTCTTCCCTTTGTCTCCTTGTGCTCATATCATCCAGATTCTGGTCTTTTCTCATTCTTTGTGTAAATAGGAAGTGAATAGAGGTCTGGGAGAGGATAGAGAGACAGAGAGAGCACACAGAGTTCAACAGAGCTTCAGTCCTAAGTGTCCGAACACTTTGTTTATTTATGTTGGAAGATGGAGAT
>JAUZSZ010000143.1:20371473-20389017 GCA_034780575.1 Labeobarbus marequensis
CACTGTGAATCACTGCTGGTGAAGATCCTCGTATAACCTGCGTTCGGGGGGGGGGGGACACTGGGCTTGTTATGGGGGCTGAAGCGACTGTAAGTCATCCGGTTCCCTCCACCCTGAGGGCCAAAGGCAGGAGGAGACAGGCTGTCCGCTCTCTCTCTCGCTCGCTCTTTCTCTCTCGGCCTGGCTTATGTAAGGCTGACAATCAGCATCTTCTTTATCTGATGCTGGTAGAATGTGGCATGTGTGAGTATCTCAATTCTATCTTGTAGATTCTGCAATAATTGGTCTTTCTGAAATCAGTTTTTGCACATAGTTTTCCTTTGTACTTACCCTTGAAAAGTCTAACTGCACTTTTTTGGGCTCAAGTGGTGTCCATGATTTCCATGTTGTGTTTTTCTCTTTCGTGTTAGTTTGGGGCAGATTCCTGTGGTGAATTTGATTACAATGTCCACATTGACGGCCAGTGGCCTCTTAGACTGTGTGTACATGAATGACACCACTAATGCAATCATCTCTCCACAACCATATTACACAACAGCAAGGTCACTGTCTCTCATGTCAAAATATTTGTGCATGTCAACATTTAGGTAGAAAGTGTTGGACATGATGAAACATCTCGTCTAACATCGTGATGATATGTCTATTGTCCATGTGCATTTGATTTCGGGTTACAGCTGTAATTTGTATATATATTTTGCTGTGCTTCAGCTCATTTTCTGGAAAAAAAAAGTCTGTTTTAATGGACTTTTTTTGTGGTCTTTTGGCTTGCACAATGGTGGTTTGTAGGGCACCAATTATATTCTCTGTAAAACTGCACTGGAGACATTTGTATTGTGAAAACCTGTATACAAACCTTTTTGGATCAAAATTTAAGATTCACAATTATTTAAAATGTAATATGGGTACAAACATGAACATTGTCTAATGAATTATGCGTGTTGAATATATCACATCATAGCCAAACTTGAAGTAACTTTATACCCATCAGCCTTGACAAACAGCTTTAATCCCACGTTAAGAGGACAGTTGCAAAACTTCTGAAATGTTCTTCCTGTTCAGAAATATCTACACAATACACTGCATTTCCCTTTGCATTTCATTGTGAAATCACCAGTTTGCATAGTGACACTGTTGGTTATTTATCACACTTCATTATTTCTACATTCTGTACATTCCTTTCTGACTGATCTTTTCAAAAAGATCATGTGATGTATGAGTGTGTTTGTTTTGTAAGTGTGCAAAGCATGATGGGGCTAATGAGAACCACGTGCTTTTGGCCTTCTACACACAACCTTAGTAAACAAAATATTTTGTGACAATAGTGTGGCATGTTATCACACTTTATTTATATTTCATATATACATTATATAGTTGACACTTACCTTAATGCCTTAATGTACATGTGTGTCGTTTTATTGTGTCCACTATGTTTCTCATTCCTGATGTTTCTGTGGCACTGCAGTTTTCTTCACTCATTAATGTTCTAAAGCAGAAAAACAGTTTAAAGAAGTGAATAATGGTTTTATAATTAGTTATTTTTATTTATGTCTTTAAGATAAAATTTTAATTGGCAAATCCAAGGTAAAACTAGGTCATTCTACATTTGGTTAATTTAGGTCTTTGTCTTTGTAATCAGCTCTCTCATATCAAGAAATTACAAAAATAATCTTTTGAAAAAAAAGCTGTAATTTCCTTATTAGAAGAGGATTGAGGAAGAACAGTGAGTTCATTGTTCTTGTCCACTCCTGATTTCCTCAATCATCACAGCCATAAAGCTGATGGAATCCTTCCTCTCTTACACACACACACACACACACACACACACACACACACACAGAGTCAGTCAGCAGTCAGTATGTCTCCACTCTTGGCTTCTTTTATGCCATTCCAGGCCTTCATTGGCTTTAAAATAGTTTCACTCTATGGACAGGAAGAGGGGTGTGTATGGACAGGAAGTAGCTGAGAAGAGCTGGAGACGGGCGTCTGCACAGCTTAGCTCAGGGTCAAAAGTCACACACAACTCTACTCACAATGCACAGCTCCGCAGGAAAAAGACATTCAGTGGGGTCTAAAAGTCTGAGACCACCAGTGGAAATGCTTTTATTTTCTTCTTCTTTTTTTTAATTTAGCACTTTTTTAACAAATTATATAATCAGCAGAATATGTTTTACTAGCAAAAACATTTTAATTTTACATCACAAGATTTTATTTAGATTTTCATTCCCAGATTTTCAATGTGATCTGAAACTTTTTGACCCCACCGTATGCACACATACACACACATATACAAGGGTATACACACAATTTGTATGTAAATGGAAAACACATTAGCTCAAAAAATGACTTCATTGTATCCAATAGAAAGCATAAAACAAACTCTCACAAGACTCTCACAAATGGAGTGTCATCTCTCTTTCCCGTCTCTTTCACTTGCTGATTGTTGTTATTTTTAGTGCCTCTTTATTGTTGGACACAGAGAGAGGTATCATTTTTGTTTGGAATATGCTGGGAATTATCCCGGAAAGCGGGCTCTGACATCTGAATGTCTGTTGGCAGATTTTTGAGAGCTCTATTGACCCCATATGTGTGCAAGGTCAGGCTTCTGTGTATGATGAGTCAAAGACCATCATGGGTCATTTAGCGGTGGGGTGAATCTTACAAAGAAATATCCTGAAAAGTCATGATTCAGCCCAAAACCAAAAAATACATATTTGCACAAAGACAATGAAATCAATTTTAGGACCAATAAGCTTTTTGCATTTTGACATTACTTTATTTTATTATTATTATCTAGTTTTATTGATTATCTGCAATATGAAAATAATTTATTTAATATATGGTTGAAAGGTGGTGAAAATAGTGTCACCATCCAAAAAAAACATCTTAAAATATGCAGTGTTTTCCACATACAAAACAAAATTTCACATTCTTCTTTTGATGTTGGGGTGAAATATGTTTTTCCAACCGCATAGTGACCTCATTAGCAAATAAAGCAACGTGCACAAATCTTGTTTTCTTCTAACCAACCACACGACTCAACCCTCTCTCTCTGCCCAAAGATATGTGATTGGTTACCTATATTTATAAACTCTAATAACCGCTTCACAAACATGTGCTTTTCAGACATACCTACAAAGTGTGTGTAGGGGTAAGCATGTGCATTTGATTATGTGATGGTGTAACATACCTATCCAAACACAGAATCCAAAACAACGTCTAGATGGAGACAACATGTCGGTGTTCTCATGTGATGCACAGCATTCACAGTACTCCCAAACACTGGAAATCAACACAAACGTAAGGAGAGAATTAATGATTAGTAGAGGATCAATGAAGAATTTTGGAGGTGAAGAGATATGAGAGAATGTTGGCTTCAAAACAACAGTAAAAATCATGCTGAGTCATGCTTATGGCCTGCTAGACAACAAGAAAGCATAATATATAGAACACACATATAAAGAATAAAGCCATCATAGCCTTGCAAAGCAATCAGCAGATGGGTGTCATTGGGCGGCACTTGAGAGCTTTAGGGAGCTTGTGCCAGTCTAAATTGACGTTTGCCTGTAGGAGGCCCTCTGAGATGCCAACTCATGCTCATGGGTCAGCTGACTAGGGTGGAACAGAGCGTCTTTTGTTCACTAGAACCACCTCTGTTTAGAGAGGAAACTAAAAACAAAAGCAAAACCTGATTTTTTTTTTTTTTAATGTGGCATACGCACACGTTTTGGCTATGACCAGGGTGATGGGTACGCTCTGTTCCGTCAGCAGTTTCTGGAGAAAGAGTTCCGGAGGCAATCTTTCATTCTTTGTCTTCGCTGTAAAATTTAATTGGTTGGCCTTACCTAAATGCATGCAAAATGACTGCCTAAAAAAATAAACATACTTATAAGGAATCTCAATGAAAGTATTTGACTGAATACAGGTTCACCTAATGATAATCTCATAGTACTTAGACATTTAAAGTTAATAGTTTCAGGTGGTCATTGCTCACATAAATGATTAAAATATAGTTGTTTTACACAACTCAACTGAATTATCTCAAAATTATTTTAAAAAAATGATCAGTATTGAGGTTAACTTGAGTTTTGTAATCAGATGACTTTTTTCAAGTAACTAGTAAAGTAATGCATTACTTTTTAATTTTCAGCTTTCATATATGTGAAAAATATTACTTTTTTATATTAAAAACATACCAGCAGCCCAGCCCAGATGAGAAAAAGTAACGCAAAAGTAACGTAATGCATTAGCCTACTTTCCATAAAAAGTAACTAAGTAACGCAATCAGTTACTTTTTTAGGGAGTAATTCAATATTGTAATGTATTACTTTTAAAAGTAACTTTCCCCAACACTGATCATTATACTGTAATTTACATCAGGTGTGTGTGTGGTATAACACGGAAATTATGACTAGACTAGACTTGATTATCATCAGTGCTTTAGTGTACTTCGTAGTCAGTCATTCTCTAGAACTTCTGCTAGACCATAGACTGTAAAATTATAATAATACTAATAATAATAAAAATATGCTAGGCACGTTTTGTCGCTTTGGCGTAACTATGGTATTTTTACCTTCAACCTGAAGCAAAGCAAGTGGGACAAAAGTCTTCAAGTCCCATTTGGTCTCTTTAGTTCCTTCTTCTTTTATTTACTGTCTTTCTATTCCTTTACGGACGTTTGACTGTGTAAGCCGCTGATGACAGATGAAAAATTGCAAATATTAAATATATAAAGCTACCAGGCTCTCAGCTACCGGCTGACCATATATTGAGTTCCTGCTGTGAATGAAAAATGACTGACTGGCAGATGCACCATATATACATGACCTGCATAAAAAAAAGAAAATAATTTGTGAGTACGTCATTTGTTAATGTAATTAAAAACATGGGATTTGATTAGAACTATTAAGATTAAAACTAATCTTACATTAATTTAGTTAACACATTTGTTTCAAAATTAAAAACAGCTTAGAATTTAGCTAGCTCTTTTCTTGGATGGAGTGAGGTATGGTGTAAATTCATCTGTCTGTCTTTTTTTCATGAAAAGACATCTTACCATTTTTGTTTTTCAAAGTCAGTCTAATTGGCTATGATGTTTCAACAAAGTGACTATAGAAGTGAATTTTCTGTCTCTTCTTGTCTGTGGCGTTTGAGTACACTTTTGAAATCTTCCCTGCAGTGTATCTGCGTCATATTCACTTGCCTGCTCTCACATTGTGTGTGTGTGTGTTGAAAGGACAATGTGGGCCGAGAAGAATCCAAGGAAATGCTGCTTTCTCTACTCGCTTTGTTCAAGTCAGGAAATCAGCTGCTGCATGCTCACTGAATACAGTAATAATACAGACACACAGACATATAGACTCAAACACTTTTGATACACTCCCTGAACGGCTGACAGAAACGCCTGTCTGAGGCGGAAGGAGTATAATAGACTGAAAGAGACGGTAACACAAAATATCTAAACACACGCACAGGGGAAACACAGTTGTAGTCTTCTGCGTCAAGAGGTCTCCCTTGTGTCTTATGAATGGCACACCTAAACACTCCCTTCCAGCAGTGGAGTCAAGACGTCTGTCTCTCTTAGGGTCCTTTATCTGACACATCTGCAAAACTAACATACCTTCAGTCATCAATGAGTCCAAAAAAGAGCAGAAAATGTGTGATTTATGAAGCGAAATCCGTACATCAAACATCCTGGAGATTGAACTTTCAACCTTTGTGTTTGCAGCCTAAATCACAACACATCTAGCTGCAGTACATCCGATATGTCCATGGATTTGTGTGTCATCCTGTCCGTACTAATCTTCTCTGTGCAGATTAAATATTGGTACATGTGCATGCGTCTCCAATGTAAGCACAATGCTTTCAAGCCTTTTTTTAATACAAATGCCATTTCAGTTCTGTGGCTATTACTCAAAACTGATGTTTGAAAAATTAGTGCAATTATCCAGCAATTCTAAGAAAGCCCTTGAGAAAGAAAAACCCATAGTAAAGAAATATTTTATATGATCTTAATACATCAATAAGTGAGCAAAATAAACAAATTTTTTTCAAAAGTCAGTATTTTAAACTCAAACATGTCTAATTTAATGCCAAATGGTCTGAGATATACCATCCACATTAACTTTATAGTGTTTACTCAATTATCTCATTTGTTTCTATTTTTGTATAATAAAATGAAACATAGACCTACTGTAACCATGAGCTTCTGAACTATAAAAGAGCAGCCTCTGAGCAATAAAAATTACTTTGGGATGACAAAAAAAGAAAGGATA
This sequence comes from Labeobarbus marequensis, assembly GCA_034780575.1. Lineage (NCBI taxonomy): Eukaryota > Metazoa > Chordata > Actinopteri > Cypriniformes > Cyprinidae > Labeobarbus > Labeobarbus marequensis. The sequence goes on from JAUZSZ010000143.1 coordinate 20,377,746, forward strand.
AGGTATTTCAGCAGTTTTCTCACAGTGAATTTGACCTCCACTGATCATTTCTAACATTTGGACTTAGTTGTGTTTAAACAAATTATTGTTTCTTGCCACCTAATAATCATTTGATCATCTAATGAACAAACCATAGTGACAAGTAAAATGATCATTTATAGCAGGGTTTACAAGTTGGTAAAAAAATAATAATGAATTAAATCATAATGTCAAATTAAAATAAATAATTTAAAAATAAAAACACTTAAAATAAAAAAAAAAAGATTATTATATTTTTGTTTACCTTTGTCTTATAACCATTAACCAACATCAGAGAACTGTGAATATGCAAAGGTGCTATTAAAGGTTATTAAATTATTAAAATATTCACTTAAAATATTCATTTAAGAATCTCTTATTTACAGTAACAAACTTAAAGGAGACTAATGGATATTGTGTAATTGATAATGTTGTAAAGCACTGAAGAATCAGAAAGTCAATGAGAACACATCCAAACATTTAAAATTAGGAAGGTCGAATGTAACAACTTAAGAAAGCACCATTGGAAAACCCATATTGACCAACCATTATTTTTAACATTGGGAGACGTGTTCCCCTCCAAATCTATGGTGGATTTGGCCCTGATGAGAATCTAAATAAAAGCAATGACGCACTCAGTATCTAGGACAAGGTCAGCCAGTCACCTTTGTGTTTGCAGTGGGTGGGTGTGTGTCTGTGTGTGAGGGGAATGTTAAGGGAGGTGTGTCACTATCCACCAATTCAGAGAGAAATCTAGCTGTCTGCCTATATTTCCTCACAAACATTTATTTGCAAGAGCTAAAAAAATTGTGTTTGTGTTTAATGCACTCTGTTGATATTCTTTAAAGGGTCACAAACTCCCCAAATCACCACAACGACTTCCCCTGTCAACAATGGGAATTACGCACAAGCCGTTATCGTTTCATCATAATTGCCTGTATTGTTTACACATCCAGGACAAATATTCATTCATCACAAGTATGTAAGTGATTCAATATCTGTCGACTGACCGCCTGTCTCTCGGTCTTCAGAGTGCGGCTGATTTACTATGACGCAGGACTGTGATAGATGGATTTAAATGTAATTGCTTGGGATAAACACTGTGCAGGTGTCTTTATGTCACATGACTAAATGTTTGTGTGAAACTGGTGATGTTAAATTGCGTGGGACACTTCTGGCTGACACACTTATCAAACTATAATCTAAATGGCAAAATTGACCATTTGTGGATCATGTCGTCACGGTTTGGGTCAGATGGAGGTCAGTAAAATGTCTATTAAGGGAATTATTGTCTGAAAACACTATTCTGTTGTTTCTCCTGGAAAATAGTGAGATTAAATGGATATCTAATTGAGACTTTTAAGTCTTCCGCTTCTCAGATTTGTCTCCTGTGATCAAAGGTCAATGAACTCAAACATTTCTCATTAAACTATCAAATTCATTTTATGGTTTTTATTCTGTATATAGTCTACAACTGTATCATTTATTTTAGAAGAAACATCTGAGACAAAGTTCATACAAGTTAACAACTGTGAACTCCAGTAAATCTCCAAACTATAACCTTTCATTCTGAATAATAAAAATTTCCTCTGAACTGTTATGAGACCAAATAAATCACTTCTTTAGTATTTCTCTTAGCTTCCTTTCCTTCCATATCTCACTTTCACAAGATAATTGTGTCCTTACATTCTGTGCCTCTCTTATCTTGTAAACATTTCATATCAGATACAAACAGAAGAACATTGAGCATGATTTCGTCATCATCATGCACAAACATTGTGTGTCATTGTCATTTGCGTTGCTGTGTGTGTATTTTATGTTGTTTCCATGGCGCGAGACCATCTGGTTAAATGGTGAAACACTAGTCAGCAGAAAGTGATCCAGCACTGGGATTCATTTGAGCATCGACACCACAGCGCATGTTGCAAGACCCGCGGTCATGTTGAGGAGGACTGGGAACTACGGCTCCCATATGACTGACAAATGATGGAGGATGTCCGTATTGGGAGATCAGCCTCACTCTTATATAAACACAGAGAGTTCAAGGTGTCCTGACACAGCATTATGAAAAACCTCATTTTAAAAGCTCATGTTTATCCAGACTAAATCCACATATATTCACAAACGCATTCAAATACCTAATGTTTGACTCGTTCGACCCAAATCGTACTATTTTTTTGGCATTTCATTTGTGTCACAGAGCTTAAACTTTAGTCAGCAGATACACAATTATGTAAGTACCCAGTCATGTGAAGGCCTACAAGAAATCAGCATATTTTATTAAAAATTTCTGTGCTAATTGTGGTAGGAAAAATTGTTGGGATGGATTTAAATGTGTTAAATTAATCTGTAAGTCAAAGCTGCTCATCATCAACATCATCAAACTAGGGAAACAGACTGGTGAGGGACATATTTAGAGTTTTATGAATGGAAATCTGCAGAGCTTTTTGTGGAATGCTGTGGGCACAGATTCCGTACAGGCCTAGTCATGAGTTTCATAACAGTGAGTCCAGCTGCTTCCAGAAAGCCGGACAGTAAGTGTCTATTTCCATCACTGACTAAACAGCCAGTGTTTTGTGTTTAACGATGATCTTCCATGGAAACTCGCATCAGACAAGCTTTCAATGCACCATAACGTCATGTCTGATGATCTAAACGAAATTCAAGAGAGCTTTTGAGATAAAAACATGAACATTTAGTGACTAATAATCATTTATACTATACAGAAGCTCGTTTCTGTCGCAGAGTAAAAATACTTGTAAGAAAATAGTTGTAAGATCCTTTTATAATAAAGTCACATAGTCAGCGGTGACACTGTCGCAAAGTAGCAAATTTTGAGACAAGATATAATCATAATTTTGATATGAATTTGTAGTTGTGAGATGGAGGGTAACAATTTTGAGATGTAAATTAGCAATTGTGAGAAATAAAGTCACAATTATGAGAAATAACATCACTTTTGAAATAAAAAGACATTGTGTTGTCTAATATAATAATTGTAAGATCATATTTAAAAGTCACATGATGAGATATAAAGTCCAAATAAAAGCCAAGATTAGGGGAAGTAGCCAATTTTGATATATAAAGTCACAATTTTGACATAAAGTTGCAATTGTGAGATATGAAGACACATTGTGAGAAATAAAGTCATGCATTTTGAGATATGAGGCATTGTGAAATGTAAGATAATTGTGAAATCATTTTTTAAATACAGTAACAATACAGCTGTGAGAAATAGAGCCTAAAATATGGGAAATAAAGTACAGTAGCAAACTTTGAGATATAAATATACATTGTGAGACAAAGTCACAATTTTGAGATATAGTTACAATTTTGACGTGAAGTTGCAATAGTGAGATATGAAGTCATAATTTTGATATTTGAAGTTGCAGTCATGATATATAATCACAGTTGTGAGATATAAAGACACAGTGAGAAAAAGTGTTACTATCAGAAATAACTAAGATTTAAAATAGTCACTGTGAGATATAGTGTCACAGATGTAAGACAAATATGTCACAAATGTAAGCCACAAAGATAAAGAAAAAATATGGGAAATAAAGTAGCAAATTTTGAGATAGAAGGTCACATAGTGAGATATAAAGTCACAATTTTGAGATATAAGTTGCAGTTGTGAGATACTCTGTGAGAAAGTCACAACTATGAGAAATAAAAGTACAAATTTTAAGATTGTGACATACAAAGGCATGAGTTTATTGAAGTCTAATGAGAGTAATTCCTGTACTACACCATCTACACCTGTTTCTCGCAGAGGTCATTAGCAATCTTCTCCAGTCTCTTTCTCTCCCACCTCTCTCTGTTGGCAAGCAGGGTGGATTGGGTGGGTGATACAGACACAAACATATTCCATACTTTTTGCCTTTTGCAGGAAGTTTTCCAAGCTACGTGATCTTCCGCCATTTTCTTCCTGGGTCACGCACACCAGAGACAAGCTAATGAATTGGGAGAAAAAGAAAGAGAAGGAGAGGGCTTTCTCCTTGTGTTTCCCGGAGTTTATTTAACCTGATTACACTTGAGATTTTTCTCGCAAGTCAGCATTATTCATCAGCGCATTAGATGTCCTCCACCCACCGAGGGCCTCAACAGAAAATTGCCCTGATATGACCTGCTGTTCTGTTCACAGAACATTTTTACACGCACATGTTTATCTAGATATTCAATGGAAACATGCCACTGGGTTTTTTTTATAGACTAACCAACATACTACTGCTCTGAAAACTTATGTACCTCTTTTCCAAATGTAGCTTTTGTTTTGTATTTAGTTAAGCTTTTTGGTCAGATGTGACCAGGAGAGACACTATGGTTTCTGAACAGCGTTCATCGAAATAATCAAAAGCAATTATTTAATAAATTAATACAGATTCCTTTTTGAATAAAATTTGAAAAGAAGCTGTTCTTGGTTTTGAAGTGCCAAGAAACATATAATGAAAGCATCAGACCCTATCCATGGTTATTATGGGTAGCATCCTCAACATATGCATGTGTGTGTGTGTGTGTATACACACATAGGGTGGTACAGGGCATTGCCTGTGGCCAAGTCAAAATAAAATCTGGCAGCGAGGGCTCTGCCCTTTGAGCATGGATGGTGCGTGAGCATGCAGAGATGTGACTGAACACATTCACAAGTTTCCTTTAGTTTTCTTACACAAACGTGCACACACCCCTCATTAACTGAGAAAACCTTTCAATATAGATGCACGGTATCACTGCTTTCCAGCACCATGCAGACACGTTTTTCAGGCCACTTTAAAAAATACATTTTAGACGCAATCTACAACCAATTATATATTTTGGAACTATTTAAATGTTTATAAATGAATTTGCCATGCCTTTTTTAGATTTTATTTACTCCCATGACTTTTCCTGGCCTAGAAATCACATTTTTGGTTTTCCATACGTCTGTTTGTTAGTGTCTGTTTTTTAAGGTTTGAAAGATGATGTGATACAGAGATTTGCCATAAAGACCAGAGAGGCCTAAACAGAGATGAAAAACATCATGTGTCCATCACTTCAGCTGCTCTTCTGATTCATATGAAACATTCTGTAGCACAGAACAGTTGTGGGCTTTTGCTGAAATTAAATGTGTATGTGTGCTACAGTATGTGTCAGATAGTCACTTCCCACACTCTGATTCTTGGAAACAGCACATTAATACATGCACCCAGCTGTGGGAGGGTAACACACAAGAGTCTGCCGACCTAACAGCAATATTTGCACACATATGTTGTTCCGATAGGATATAAAAACCCAAATTACATCTCTTTAATAATTCAACTGTTTCTCTTATACAGCTATGAGATTTAATGGAGAACAACTGGAACCTTGTGTTTAAGTCTCCTTCTCAGATTTTATTCCTGAGGAAAGCAACCATTTCACAGGTCTTCCCCAGAGTTTTAGAAAGTTTTAATATTGTCACAGACAGCATTCATCACTTTTCTACTAGGAGTGCCTCTTAAAAATAAAATGAATTAAATGATCAATTTATGTATTCAAAAATATTAAATAAATGTAAAAAAAAACATTTCAAAATTAACAACACTAAAAACTGTTGTTTATTCTATGTATAAAATATTAGTTAAATGTAACAATAAAATTTTAAATTAATTTAAAGTAATTTTAAATGCTTTTATAATATGCATTTTTAAAGTTCTGAATCATATTTGGAAAAGCACTGGCTAATCCTTTTGCCTAATATGCATTTCTATGGATAAATACAGGTATTTGTAAACATTTTCAAAAAATACAATTTAAATGTTTTCTTTAAAATAATTTTTCAACATTGTTAAATTTATTGTAAATAAATTTTTAAACATTAACTATAGATTTATAGTAATAATCTATAGTCTATTTATTTGTCAATTTGAAAAGCAATCAATTATTTATATTTTATATCTTTGAATTAATACATTAATATTACAGTATTTTTGTGGTACTCTAAGATACCAAAGTCTGCAATCAAAACTCACAGAAAAGATTTTTTCCAAGACCAAATTATATGCTCTGCCCATTCATTTAATAGCTATATATATGTTTTTTAAATCAAAAAGAAACTAATTTCCACCTTTCTTATTGCTTCTAGGGAATCTTAGAAAAAACAAAGCTGATTAAATAAGATAAAGCAGATAAGTAAAGCAGAACTGAGAAACAGCAACTTCTAAGATATATAACTGAAGACTGTTGTATCTTAAAATAAAATATGCTAAAGAATATAAGACCACCAAAATGATTCACCCATTCGATCACCAAAAACAGTATGAAGCACTTAGATTTTCTCATGAACTTTATTCCCAATCATATCAAGTCTGATTGCTTTTGAAATGATACATGCACACAGTAACTCACTGCCCCTGCATATACTGCTTCATTCTGTGTCAGTGTTTGATGGTGATGGACTTAACCTCAGTGAAGAAGTGGTATGAGTCTTTTCCCCCCTCTCGACCAATGCCCGAGTTTTTCATGCCACCGAACGGAAGATTTAAATCCCTGACCAGCCAGCAGTTGGTCCACACCAACACAGCCTGCAGTTTCCTAGCAACCCTGTGCACGCGCCCCACATCTCAGGACCACACCGTGGTGGATAAGCCGTAGCAGACGCCGTTGGCCCGTGATATCACTTCCTCCTCCTCATCGAAGGGTGTCACACAGGTTACGGGACCGAAAATCTCTTCCTGCATCAATGTGGAGGAGTCTTTCACTCCAGAGATGATAGTGGGCAACACGAAATAGCCACCCGCATTTTGTTGTGGAAGGGTAAGTTTGTCCACACCCTCCCCACAATGCACCTGGGCACCTTCTTTCAGCGCCAAAGTAACATAACCTTTAACCTGTAGGAGTTTGCAGGCAATTTAAATGTTTTAAAAGTGTCTATCTATTTGTAAATGTAGTAATTTCATTTTATACGAAGACTGTATTTTTTATATCTACTTTCTAATCCCACACTGATATTAAAAATGCAGCTTGTTTTATCAATAGAAACACATCTGTGATTATCATCAGACCTTTTGTACATGCTCTTTGCTGATGAGCGCTCCATTGTCTTTGGAGAGGTCAGAGGGCACTCCAGTTTTCCACCGACGAGCCGCCTCCACGAAACGAGCAAGGAATTCTGGGTAAATGCTGCGCTCAACAAAGATTCTGCTGGTACACAGACATATCTCTCCCTGAGAGAGAAGAAAAAAGCATGCAAATAAGTTCTTAAGTAAATCTCACAATTATCACTGGGCTGTGTAAACTAATTATATGCAGACACTGTAAATATTAGCACAGAGATGATGTGTTTGTTTGTGTGATGTGAAGGCCTGAGTGAGAGAAAAAGAGAGAAAGAGTATGAGAGAACACAATGTACAATACTGTATTAACAATTTGTGTGTTCTGAGCACCACAGTGTGGCAGAAAACTGAACTACATGGTGTCATCCCATTAAAAAGAAAGGTTTGAGACAGCAAAATATAATATAATTTCCTAGTTAACCCAATATGTTGCTTAATTCTGCTAATGGAGTCAGGTTATCATCAGTGTTGTTACTGTTAACTAACTAAAATTAAATGTAATAAAAATAATTTTCCCTAAATCAAAAAAGCTGAAAAAATAAGACAAATATTAGATGAAAAACGTACACCTAAAAAAGCAAATTAGAAATGTTGCCTGAGCATTTTAACTGAAATAAAATGTTTAAGTGAACTACTAAAATTAATAAAATCTAAATTAAAGCTAAAAGAATTATTTAAAAAAAATAAATAAAAATGGCAAAAGCACATAAAATTACTACACAACATAAAACGAAAATGAAAAATGAAAGCTAATTTGAAAAAATACGAAAACTGTACATAAATAATACTACAATAACATTGTTTATATATATTTCACACAGGGGTCACATTTTAGTGGTATGTCAGCATGCACATCTGCACAAAGCTAAAGTCTTGAATGGAGAAACCTGCAGGATTTTGATTGGTTGAGCTCAGTAATATAGTAAATTTTTTCACTATATGAAAATACAACCCGATTGGTCAAGCTCTGCATGAGCTAACCTGATTGGAGAAGCTGGATCGTACAGTAGTGCTGATGCACTGCTCCATGTCAGCATCAGCAAATATAATAGCAGGGTTTTTCCCGCCAAGCTCCAGTGAAAGCTTCTTACAGTACAGTACACTGCGCTCTGTTATCAGTCTCGCTGTAGCTGTGCTCCCCGTAAATGAGATCAACGGCACATCAGGGTGGGACACCAATGCATCTCCGGCTCGTGGGCCCGTACCAAAGACAATGTTGACCACACCGGGTGGAAAGCCTAAAAAAAATGCAAACCCGTATTATACAGAAATATTCACTCAATTCAGATGTCATGTAAAAGCAAAGCTACTACCCTCATGGCTATCCAAGATTTAGACAAGTTTGTTTCTTGATGAGAACAGATTTGGAGAATTTTAGCATTACATCACTTGCTTATCAATGGATCCTCTGCAGTGAATGGGTGCCGTGTTGAGCAAGTGATGTAATGCTATATTTCACCAAATTTTTCATTTTTGGGTGAACTATTCCTTTAAAAAATCTTATATGGATAAACACACAAAGCCCTCACTAGCTTCCTCCAATAGCTGACACATCATCCAGGCAGTGACTGAGGTCATTTCACTGGGTTTCGCCACCACAGTATTGCCTGCAGCAACAGCCGGAGCAATCTTCCAGGTCAGGTGGTACAGTGGCAGATTCCATGGGCTTACAAAACCAGCTATACACAGAGAAATTGGAAATTTAACATAGACTATATGAAAGCAAGCGATGTACTATTGAGAATAACAGTACAGTATGTATAGACAGACACATACCCACTCCTACAGGAGAGCGTACTGTATAGTTGAGACAGCCCATGTGATCCATCTGACTGCAGTCATTAGTATGATGCAGGACAGATGAAGCAAAAAAAAGTTGTACGCTGATCGTGGAATGTCCACATTTCGGGCAAAAGTTACAGTTTTCCCTGGAAAAAAAGAGATTTGGAACTGATTCCATATATATATATATATATATATATATGTGTGTGTGTGTGTGTGTGTGTGTGTATTTTTTTCTTTAAATTATTAAATAAGATAAACTTGAATAAGAAAAATAAAAAGTAGAAAGTATGAAAAAGCATCTTTATTTTTTTTTAAAGTAAAAAAATATATGTTTAAGCTAGACAGACAAGAGCAAGATGACAAAAGCCCTTAAAAATTACAAAAGAATTAAAAAATGAAAATAAAAGCTTTCAAAATATTCAAAATAGTAATAAACACTATAGTAGTACATAAATGATACTAAAATAACACTGATATATGTGGCCACTAAAAACTACCCATATCTGTTGACCACTAGAAAAGTACATTGCTGACTCGCTTAAATGTTTTCTACCTTTGGTCTATTATGTACTAGTAAGTAGGTCAGTCCTTTGAACTTATTTAGTCCAACCCGTTTAGTGTGTCCTGTATTACGGCAGTGTACTACAGTGCAGTTTCTAGTTATTTACCCTGGTCTTTAGACTCAGCCTGGACAAACTCCTCCAGTCGAGCCTCTATCAGGTCAGCTAGTTTATTCAGTACTTTGGATCTCTCTGCTGGACTCTTTGCTGACCAGTCAGGAAAGGCCTCTTTGGCTGCCCTCACTGCAGCATCCACCTATAAGCAGTGGAAAAAGGGTTAACTCGCATGTAAATTTGGTATATCTTCTTTTGTACAGGTATTGGCCTACTTTAGCATATGATAGTTATGTAACACCATCATTTCGGTATTAAAACTTAAGTGCATTAAAATGGACTCTACTGACTATAAAATAATACATTTAAAAATAAGTGACTTTATAATACAATATGATAACAGTGATGGACTGCACATCCTACATCTAAATTCTTTTCTGTTCCACTGACCCAGACAAGTTCTTCTGGTATGAGCTATAATAGTTAGCTCATACCACTGGACCTTGAGCGTCACCCACCTGATTATGGCCAAAGTGTTTACCGTGAGAAGTATATGAGACCAAAGGTACGTCACCCTGATTCAGTAAGTGTCATTACTCTTTCCTTCCTTGGAATTTGTGTCTTCAGCCAAATAATCTTGTGACTAGTTACACATTTCTAAAGGTGAAACTGCAATTAATTTCTTACACTAGAAACAGGTGAAAATGTTCAACTAGTGAAATACATATTCAGACAAATGTACAATGCATTTGATCATGCACAACTGACATCTTCAAATATTAGACAAATTAAAAATAAAAGAAAGACCAAGGAAAAATCTCACCTCCTCAGGTCCACTGTCTGGAACTTTGCAATAAACCTCTCCCGTCGAAGGGTTGAAAGAGTCTATTAGCTTGGAACATGGTACAAACTTCCCACCGATATAGTTTTCCGGCGCTAGATATTTAATGTCTTTTGACATTAGAAAAATGAGACTAAAATCCGTTTTGCAGACAAAAGAAAAGCCTGAAATGTTCGCGCACCAGTCAGCACACTGTTACATATGAGCTTTCACCGGACTCTTTTGCAATCTGTTTACTCAAGTAAATGAGAGGTTGTATAACAAACTAAATGGCTCCTTTGGCTGATATGACACTCATTAATTAGAGCATGAGTTGGACATTAAAACACCTCAACTTTCTGGAGGTTTTGAGATATTATTCACATTTCTGTGAAAGGGGAATTGTTGTCTTGAGTTGAATATTTAGACACTGATATTGATGATTGATGAATACCTTTCCTTTCCAATATAATTTACTAAATAAATCAATACAAAACTATGTAAAACTAATCTTCAACACATTTAAAGGGATTATTTAGAGACAAATGTGTTTATAATATACTGAAATGCTCATTTGGGCAACTGGAGTGGGTGCTTTTATCCTGTAGTGTGCACAGAAATAGCACCCAATGCTAATAATGTATTTGAGGAACACGTTTTGAGGAAGCACGTTCTGGAAAGAAATGAAATCAAAATATGTACAGGTGTGGAGGAGGCTGATAGATGTGTCAGTCACAGTATTAAGAGGTTACTTTTGGAGTGTTTTGTGTTACTGTGTTTCTGACTGCAGTACTTCAGGCCTGAAATAACCTGGGATGCGGAGGATGAGGCAGAGACATCAGTCACAAGTAGAAACCTGCAAGATACTTTGCTTGGTGAAATACACAACACAAATGATAATGGCTGCATCCGAAAACTTAGGCAGCTGACTTGCTGCCTTATGAGGCAATGACTTTGCAGGCAGC
>JAUZSZ010000143.1:20491032-20502354 GCA_034780575.1 Labeobarbus marequensis
ATACTAAATTAATTTTCACTTTACCATGTCAGGTGGCACTCCAAAGTATTCCAGGACACATCTCAGCAGGTCAACGATGTCCTCCAGCAGAGACATTGACAGTATTCCTGTGTGCTTCCACGCTGGATTTCTGCTGACAGATGAGCCAACAACACACTGCACCAAACTTCTCCACGTGACCTGAGGGATCAAATCAGCTGCATTCCATTCAATTCTGAACAAAAGCGCCGTTTAAATGTGCAACGTTCAATCTTAATAACTGGGGGAAACTATCAGCATCAATGCGGGAGAAAAGTAGTTAACCACAGCAGTAATTAAGCATCAACGAAGACTATCGTTAATATCCTATCGCCGGGTTCGTGAGAACATGCATGTATTTCAAACACATGCGTTAATCTGTTTTTAACTGAAACACATATGCAATTGTATTATTTTAAAAAATTAGCTTTTACATACAATGTCGATTTATCTCATGCGTATCTTTGCCTCTTCCTCGTATCACGCTTTCCGTGTAGGTAAACTCAAATAAAGCTCTTTGCATGAGAGCGTTTGTGATTGGTCCGGAGAGAAGAGCTGGTGCTTGTAGCCAATTGGTTTAAAGGATTTAGAAACGTCGTCAGAGGCCTTCGACCAATCAGTTTGTTTAAACAGAAGCACTGGGAAGTTTTGTATTTTGAGTGTGCTGTGCGTTGTTATAAAGTAACGGTGGTGAGTAGTTCGTTGTAATTTTATAATTTAATTAATGTATTACATGAAGTAGGTTTTTAAGGATGATTTATAATAAGATGAAAATGAATAAAAATAGTTTAGCTCAGTTACAAGAATGTACATTGACATAAAACTCAAATCTGAATTCCAGCGATGTAGCTTTCATGCTAACAGGCTACTACTGTACAAGGAACTGATTGTCTCAAGGTTTTGTGCTGTAATTAATTGTTTTTCTGTTGACTCATTTAGTTTCACCGGTAATACTAGTGACATACTTCTCAAAAGCAATTTTTATGTTATTAATATAATTGAAAATATATGTGTCTTGATTTACCGTGGACATTGACGTGGCTGATGTAGATGGTCACATGACCGGAGATGTTGCTTTCTTTCAAAGATACTGTGTGTGTGTGTGTGTGTGTGTGTGTGTGTGTGTGTGTGTGTGTGTGTGTGTGTCAAAGTTTCATAAATGAAGCATGTAACATGCCATAATACTCCTACAAATACTATATTATATAGGAAATATACTATTTAAAGGACCTATTATTAATGTACTATATAAAATGGCTCTGTCTCATATACATAATGATCATAGCAGTGTCCAGTGGGAAAACCAAGAGATATAGTTGTGAATAAATTAAAGTATTGGATCATGTTGTAGTTTTAAAAGTGAATCTGTGTAATCGGATATCATTCAACTAATGAGTTTTCATATCCTTTTTTGTTTTAGATATCCACAAAAATGATGGACGCATTATCAGTAGTCACACAGCTGCGGGACCTGGCATCTGAACCACAGAATCGGAAGGCGATTGTTCAGGACCAGGGTTGCCTTCCAGGACTAGTGCTGTTCCTCGACCACAAAGACCCTAAAGTGCTCTTTGCCACCCTCCAGGTATGCCCAGACCTGATTTGTCAGTGCAAAAATTCTTGTCAAACTGACAAAGAGCCAGCTGTGATAATACATTTATTAATGTCTTGTATGTTTCTTTTACTGACCTCCTTAAGGCTTGTGTCTCCTCAGACTTTGCGGTACCTGGCTGAATCACCCCGCAACATCAACACCATGAAAAATGAGCTCGGCATGATGGTGAGCCTGGAGACCCTGATGGAGAGGTGATTTTATTTATTGGAAGATAAACTGATTTATTTTACTTTTAAAGTCAAAAAAAATATTAAGATATTAATGTTTAGATTTTTTTTTTGTATTTTCAGTTTTGATTTGAATTAGTTGGTTTTAGTAATGTTGTTTTTGTCAATTTTTGTTTATACCAGTTAGTGACACTGAGATAATATTATATCTTTTATTAATATTTTGAACTGTTTTTTTTTTATTTTTTTTTTTTGGTTTTAGTATTTTTTTTTTGTTGTTGTTGTTGTTGTTTTACTTTAGTGTTGTTTAATATGTCTGTATTGGTTTTTAATTAATTTTTATATCAGATTTAGTTATTTTAGAACATGTTAAACTAAATGAAAATGAGAAATGCTGCAACAAACACATTTAAGGTTTTTAATATTTTATTTCAATTTAATGTTTATTTTAAGTAACAACAATTTTATTTATATTTTTTTACGTTTTAAAGCAGTGTTATTATATGTTTCAAATCAGGGTTATTATAGTTAACTAAAACATGTTCTTTGCCCAATCCATCAATCCACATGATTCCAAAGAGGGGGGAAAAAAAATCTTGTTTTCATGATTTCTTTTGTTTTTTTCCCCCTTTTCTACCGTTTGAAGGACTAGTATGACGACTGATATTACAGACCTTGCAAAAGAGGTATATGATGTGTTGAGTTCTCAAACACAGAGACCGGCTTGTCAGACACCAGAGCAACAGAAGAAGAGGAACAAACCCCAGTTCTTCATCAACAGCTCCAACAAGAAAGCAAAATCAGTTACCCTCCACATACAAGGCTTGGATGGGGCAGTATGTACCATAACAAAGCTTTTACACATGCACTGTGTTGATCTTACCTGAGTTGTAAACCATTTCTCTCATATTTATGCAGATTATAGAGTAAAATCAGATGTGGCATTGTGTTGACAGGATCAGAGAGGTGTGTGTGAGGAGGCCCTTTTGAGAGTCAAAGGAGTAATCAGCTTCACCTTCCAGATGGCTCTAAAGAGATGTACTGTACGCATCCGTGCCGACCTGCCCACTGAGGTACACAATATTCCTCTTTCTGTAAGGGGAGAGGCAACCAATAAAAGCAAATTTGTTCTCATGAAATACTAAAAGCAAATATCTTTTGTTTAAGAGTCTAGGAACTGCCATTGCTGCCACAAAAGTGCTTTCAGCGAAGCAGGTAGTGAAAAATGAAAATGGAGAAGAGGTGGGTGTTTCTGTTGCTTTTAAGTATGTATTTAAATATGTTTTACAATGAGAGTGATTTATATGCTGTTTCAATAGTTTTTTACGACCCATAGACTTGCTGTTATTTATTTACATGGCTGTGCTATGGTTACAGGTTCTAATTCCACTCAGCACCTCTGGCTCAAAGGTAGAAGAGAATTCCCACCTGCCTAATTACCTGCCAGAGGATGAGAGTCCAGAGAAAGAGCTAGACCGCGCAGTGTCCCGTACTGGTGCTAAACAAGACACTGGTGGCAGCTGGCTGAACACAGCAGCTAGTTTCCTCACTAAAACCTTCTACTGGTAAAGCTTAGGTTTCACAGACTTTTCCTGGCTGAGTTTGAACCTCAACATTTTTAAGATCAGCCTAGAAGAGCAAGTTACACCACTATTCGAGCTTAAAGGACTAAAGGACAAACCTGCTTTATCAAGCTACTTAAGGTGTTGTTCAATTTATGAGCAGATCTCAGCAACTCTGTATTGATTTATAGATGTTGAGTTCATATTGTACATTTATATATGTTTATGAAAACATGTCTTTCCTCCCTCTCAGGATCCAAAATTTCCTACTTCTGCTGTCAAGTTTGTCTGTTGTATCATCGTTCTTCCTGATTTCTTGTAAATTTCCATTTTGGTGTGTTATAAGAGGAAATATCTATCTTGAGTCTCATCTAACAATGGAAACAAATGAAAGACAGATTAAATGTTTAATGCTGTTTTGTGTAAAATAAAGGTTTGGAAGGAAGTCGGTACTGATTTTTATGATGACATTATATAAATTTAAGTGTTCAAAATATGCTTTCATGTTGAAAAAGGTGAGTGAATACCGATGCCCACACCAAAACACTATTTTAATTAAGTTGTATTATGGTTTGATATAAAAAAAAGTTTTACAAGACTTTAAACAAATGCTCTAAATAAATGACAAATACACATACATATAAAAATCAGTGTGTAACTGAAGGTTTTACATTATAAATGTCTAAATCTTGTAATGACACCTTTTGCATAGTGAGGTGGAAATAGTGTGTTAATGACCTTTACATTTAAGAGGCTCTGAGCCTTTTCTTACAAGTTAAAAAACAAACAAACAAACATACCTTGGCCCATCTTTTTAAAACAGCAGTGCATCAGTCAACTTGTAACATACTTGTAACTGTACATAGTACATATTAGTATCAAATGGAAAGCATGGCTTTGTATCACCAACACTATTGCAGTGCAATTGAATTCTCTGCTCAGTAATTCATACTAGAATATAATAGTGTAAGATAAGAAAAATATAAATAAAGGATTTAAAAATAAAATATCTCAAAGCATCATATAAATTACCAACAAGAAGAAGTGCAGTCATCAGTGGTGAGGTATGGCAGCATTCTGCTACACTTTCATCAAATGTTGGTGTGTGCTGTGGTACAAACAGGGCCTGATTTTAATACAAGCTGGAATGACAAAAGAAAAGGTTCATCACATACATTATTACATAAAGCTCAACACATGCAAATATACAATTTAAGTGTTTTGTAAGACACACTGTTGGTATTATGCGGTTTCAGGAGTTTATATCTACTGCAAATATCACTACAGGAGCTACTTACATAAGTTTCTCTAGTTTACAGTCTGGATCATCTAGCAAGACAGATAATGGCCTGACGGCTGAATCTATAAGATTGTTTTCACTCAGGTCCAGCTCTCTTAAAAGTGAGTGCTTAGATCTCAGTGCAGAGGATAAAATTGTGCAACCTTCCCCTGTGACCCCACAGTTAGACAGCCTATACAGAAAAAAAACATTAGTGATATATAAACAGAACTTCTCTGAAAGCAACTTTGAAAGCTGTATATATAGCATTACCCTAAAGTGTCCAGCTGACAATTTTCCAATCCAGCACAGAGGATTTTAATTCCAAGGTCTTGTAGATTATTCACCCCTAAATTCAGTTCTCTAAGACTTGAGGATTTTTCTTCAAGAGTTGCAGCCAGTGAATCACAGCAGGCCATGGTTAAACCACACTGACTCAAACTAGGGAAAACAATGATATAGTGGCATTTTACATAACATTTTTATAAGTTTATAAGAAGTATCTTTTGCTGGCTGTATTTATTTGATCAAAAGTATGGTATAATCATTAATACAGTAAAAAACGTAATATTGTGAATTATTATTACAGTATTCTATTTTAATACATTTTAAAATGTAATTTATTCCTGTGATGTCAAAGCTGAATTTTCAGTAGCCATTACTCCAGTCTTCAGTGTCACATGATCCTTTAAGAATCATAATAATATACTGATATTTGCTGCTCAAGAAACATTTTTTCTTATCAATGTTGAAAATATTTTGCTGCTTAATATTTTTTCTGAAATTTTTTTTTTTTTTTACAATATTCTTTGCTCTAAAGAAAGTTCAAAAGAACAGCATTTATTTGAAATAAACTAAATAACAAATAATAATAAATAAACATCTGTACTGCCACTTTTGATCAATTTAATGCATCCTAATTTGTTAAAAATAAATCTTTAACAATTATTTATACTTAACATAGGTAATCTGATACATTAGAATGTTAATTAAAATATATGTACAGAACCTACTCTAATTTCACAATGTTGCTGCTGTGATTCCTCAGGACAGGAGAAAGGAGCCTCATCCCAGCGTCTGTGAGCTCATTACTGCTCAGGTCCAGCTCTCTCAGATACGATGGGTTTGAGTTTAAAGCGGTAGCGAGGACAGCACAACCATCCTTTGTAACCCCACTGTCTCCTAAACTGTTATGAAAGACGCATGTTCATAAAATGCTCTTGTTGTTAAAACATTCATAATTTGCTTAATAGAATATGTCACCATTCAATATACAAATAAAAGAAAAACCAATTGACATCAATATCACATTATCACTGTTGATTGTAATTTAAACCTTAATATTAAGTTGAATACAAAGTATGAGATTTACAAAAAAACAACAATAGTTGCACACTAAGACTGAAATTACCTGCATACTGTAGCACTATAATGAAAGTCTCAAAGCTTCAGTTCTACTGCTCACCATAAACTCTCCAGTCTACAGTTGGAAATCTTCACCACTTCAGCAAGTCTTGATACACCGAAATCCTTTGTGTGGTTCTGTCTCAGGTCCAGCTCTCTCAGATGAGCTGGGTTAGAAACAAGAGCTGAGGCCAAATCAGCAACACCCACATCTGTGATCTCAAACAATGCCAACCTGAAAAGACAGGATATGCTTCAAGAGTTTGCTGAGGAAGGATCTAAATATACTGCAGATTTAAAACCCTTACCTCAAAATCTCTATTTTACAGTGAGGGCTTCCAAGTCCATTTGAGAGCATTTTCATTGCTTCATCATAGATTGCGTTGCCACTCAGATCTAAAGCTTTCTGAGTAGAGAAGCTGGACCTCAGAGCCGAAGCCAAAGACTGACAGGATTTCTCAGTGAGCAAACCGTAACTTAGCCTACCAGTTGAAAAATGAACATTTAGGACATTGGCAAAAAATAATAATGTCTTTGAATGAAGTCTCTTATGCTCACAAAGATTCACTTGATCTAAAATACAGGAAAAACAGTAATATTGTGAAACCTTACTGCAATTTTTGTCATTTATTTATGTGACGGCAGATTTTCAGCAGCCATTAATCCAGACTTCAGTGCTACATGATTCTTCAGAAATCATTCTAATATAGTGATCTGGTACTTAAGAAATTGTTTTCTTATTATCAATGCTAACAACAGTTGTGCTGCTTAATATGTTTATGAAAACCATGGTAGATTTTTTTCAGGCTTCTTTGATAAATAGAAAGATCAAAAAACAGCATTTATTTGAAATTATTTTTTTTGTAACAATGTAAATGCCTTTGCAACCTTATGCTTTTTTTTATATAAAATATGCATTTCTTTAATTTTTTCTCAAACTTTTGAATGTATGTGTATATATATATATATATATATATATATATATATATATATATATATACATATGACAATACATTTAATGAAGTAAAAAAAGAGAAAAAAATACCAAAGTGTTTCAAGCTGTGAGAGTGGATGCTGTATTACAGCTGAAAGCTTCTCCACTCCATCATCTCCGGGGTTATTCCAGTGCAGGTCGAGTTCTCTTAAGTGTGATGGGTTGGACAGCAGAGCTGAGGCTATCGCAATGCTGCCTTGAGTTGTAACTCTGCAGTCCTTAAGTCTATGAATAATGCAATGACAAGTGATCATGAGGACCAAACAAATTCCACATTTGGGTATTGATATCTTCTGATGACCTAAAGTGGTTTGAAGAGGTTTAATACAATTGCTACTGACCTCAATATCTCAAGTTTACAGTGCTGATGCTTCACGTAATTGGCCAAGATCTTAATTCCAGCTTCTCTCAGACTGTTTTCACTCAGGTCCAGCACCCTAAGGTTCGGAAGGTTTGGAAGCAGTCCTGTTTCCAGAACAGAGCAGCCGCGTGTGGTGATTCTGCAGTATGAGAGCCTGAGGAAAGAGTAACACATCACATGATGTGTTATAGTACTAAATATTAAAATAAAAAATTATTAAAACATGATACAACATTTTTGAATGATTTATGCTTTATTGGGTTTTTAAAAAAAATCTATAAAAGATATCACAATAGGCAAAAATATTTTAGATAAATGTCTTCATTTTAGTACCCTGGTTAGGGTTAGATTAGCATCTTGTTTCCCTCCAAATATTTAATAAAAGTATTAAATTTATCAAAAGTGACAGTAAAGACATTTAT
Source organism: Labeobarbus marequensis (assembly GCA_034780575.1). Lineage (NCBI taxonomy): Eukaryota > Metazoa > Chordata > Actinopteri > Cypriniformes > Cyprinidae > Labeobarbus > Labeobarbus marequensis. The sequence goes on from JAUZSZ010000143.1 coordinate 20,498,855, forward strand.
AATGTTTTAATAAGATTTCTATTTCAAATAAATGAACAGACAAAACGGTGACTAACAACTTTACCTCAGTTCCTCTAAATTACACTGTGTGTTTTCCAGTCCGGCTGTCAAAAGCTCAAGTCCTTTATCTTCAATGGAGTTATTGCACAGATCTAGCACTCGTACATTAGAAGAGTTGGAGCCAACAGTGGAGGCAAGAGCTCTACAGCATCTCATAGTAAGTCCACAATTATCCAGTCTGGAATATAATGTAGACATAATAAATAAGAACCAAACACACACGTGACCTCAATCAACATATAACATCAAAACAAAAACTCACAGCGCAGTTTCTGAAGCTTTGACCACTGGCAACAATCTGGTGAGGCCTTCATCCGATCTGATATACTTCTTCAGGTCAAACACATCCAGCTTCTCTTCTGATGTCAGTAACACAAAAACCAAAGCAGACCACTGTGCGGGGGAAAGTTTAGAAAAATGCCCTGAGTTAAGGAACCGCTGGACCTCCTTAACCAAAGAGAGATCACTGAGTTCACTGAGACAGTAGAAGAGATTTATGGACTTTTCTGGTACGGACGTCTCCTCTATCATTTTCTTGATATATTCAACCGTTTCCACAATGCTCTGACAGGCTCTGCTACCAGACTGAGAAAGCAAGCCTTGTAAAAGCCTCTGATTGGACTCCAACGAAAGTCCCAAAAGGAAGCGGAGAAAAAGATCCAGATGTCCATTCTCACTCTTTAGGGCCTCGTCAATGGCACTCTTATGCAATTCAAACAAGGTGGTCTCGGTAAGCTCTTGATGCTCTTCATGATCTAGAACATTGCTGTGGTGGATCTTAAACATGTAATACACATACATAGCTGCCAAAAACTCCTGAATGCTTAGATGGATGAAGCAGTAGACTTTGTTCTCGGTTAATGCAGACTCCTCTCTGAAGATCTGTGAGCAAACTCCTGAGTACACTACTGCCTCCTTCACGTCAATCCCACAGGCCATCAGGTCTTCCTCATAGAATATCAGATTACCATTTTTTAGTTGTTGGAAGGCTAGCTTACCTAGCTTTAAAATAATATCTTCATCCTCCGTGCTTGGGTTGTGCTCTTTGGTGTATCTTATATTTTTTGCATGGGTTTGGATGAGAAGGAAGTGTGTGTACATTTGAGTAAGAGTCTTGGGGATTTCTTCATCTTCTGCTGTGTTGAACATTCTCTCTAGCACCGTAACAGAGAGCCAACAGAAGACTGGTATATGACACATGATGTACAGACTTCTTGATGACTTTAAGTGCGTGATGATACGACCAGAGAGGTGTTGATCATTGATTCTCTTGTTGAGGTATTCCTCCTTTTGTGGGTCATTAAACCCTCGAACTTCAGTCACCAGGTTGATATACTCAAGAGGGATCTGACTGGCTGCAGCTGGTCGAGATGTTATCCAAATGAGGGCATCAGGAAGCAGATTGTTACTGATGAGATTGGTTAGTAAAACATCAATAGAAGCTGGCAGAGTTGGGTTACTCAACTTTTCGTTATTCTGAAAATCCAAAGGAAAGCGGCATTCATCCAGACCGTCAAAGATAAAGAGAACTTTTTGGTTTTCGTGATTATCTCCCGAGCCTGTTTCCATTTTGAAGTGTTGGAGAAGCTCAGTCAAGCTGAACTGTTTTCCTTTCATCAGGTTCAACTCTCGGAATGGAAGCGGATACACAAATTTTATATCCTGATTAGCACTGCCCTCAGCCCAATCCAGTATGAATTTCTGTACTGAAACTGTTTTCCCAATGCCTGCAACTCCCTTAGTCAGCACACACTTGATGGGCCTGTTTTCTTCAGACAAGTGTTTAAAAATGTCATTGCATTTGACTGGAATGTCCATAGTGGTTTTTCTCCACAACGCCGTCTCAATCTGCCTCACCTCGTGTTCTTTGTTGACATTCTCACTTTCCCCTTCAGTGATGTACAGTTCTGTGAAGATGTCGTTCAGGAACGAGGGATGTGATTGTTTGTATGTGTCATTTTGAATGCACTGAAATTTGGCTTTCAGTCTTGATTTATATTCTTGTTGGCACTTCATGGCTGAATTGGAATGGACTGTTAATTCACGACTATTGTTCTTGTGAGACCTGTGAAAATACATTGACAATGAAAGTGTATGACTGGACTCTGATGCAGAATACACTGCTGTCCAAAAATTTAGGGTCAGATAAATTAATAACTTTATTCTGAAAGGATGCTTTAAATGGACCTGTAAAGAGAGTAAAAACTGACACTTTAGACTAGAGCAATGGATACTTAAAACTCAGCTTTGCCATCACAGGAATAGGAAGTGTAAATTATGAGACATAAAGGGACACAGTTTGTATAAATATCTTACTGTTGCTCAGTGGCAAAGTCTTCAAAATTGAAAGAAATTGGTTCAGTCATTGATGCCTGGCTTTTGTTTGACACATCACTCAGCTTTCTCTGCTTACCAAACCTTCAGAAAAAATATTGGAATGCTATATTTATGCATTGCATGCAGAATGTGAACAAGAAAAGTCATTTTAAACTATGTATTACTTTCAAATTTTCAATATGACTAAGCAGATGTTACATAACTTTGTACTGAAAAAAGAGGTTCTCTTTTCAAATCAACTGGATCAAGCATAGAATTAGCACTTTTTAAAGAAGCATGGCTGTGCTGATTTTGTGAGACTGTCCTTGAATGAGAGACAAAAACATTTAGAAATACATTTGCTCACTCTGTTATCTTGTATAAATGATGGAAAAGACATATTACCACATTTTTCTCACCATGGTGTGTTTAAATCTGGCAGATTCATTCAAATGCAGTTGGTTAAACTTAATGTTCAAGGTTTCAACAGCTTTTTTTTTTCTTTTCTTGGAAAATGGACCAAAAATGAAAACAAGATAATTCAGAGAGTGTTATAAAATAAATGATAAAGGACAGGAAAACCTGGAAACTATAAATACACAAGAACCAATGATTAAACAAGACATGTCTGGACACAGTGAAGGAGTGATTACTGAACAAACACATGACATGGACAAGAAATTTTAAAAAATGTGAACAAAAGAGACAGGAAAAAGATAAGAAAAAACACAGAATGTTACAGGTACAATATGTAATACTTATTAATAATCCACTTGAACTTTCAGTAAGAGATTATTATCAAATCTAAGTATGTATCCAAGTATGTTCAAAAGAATGTATGACCTTAAGTATACTGGCGTGTGGAGGACTTTCTCTTAATCTATAAATGGTGTGTAATTTCAACATCGATGTTGCAATTTACAAAATACAGCAAAGGAATGAGGAACCACTAAGATAAGTTGGAGAAGTTAACCAGTTTCGTACATTCATGTGGGTTTTTGTTTGAAACACTTTTTCTGTGGTTAAATTGAGTACACCATTTTATAAGTGACCACATGTCACTAAACATGTTACTGAAATTGTGAACACACACACTGAGCCTGTGATAAGAGCTGTGATTGTTA
>JAUZSZ010000143.1:20544982-20560646 GCA_034780575.1 Labeobarbus marequensis
ATCTTTTCCTGACATTTCATTTCCACTGTCACTCTAGTTTACTGTTGAGGTGCCTGGAGTCGCCATCATGAGACAGTTCAATCGCTTTGTCTTTTGTGGTCACACATCTGGCAAGGTGAGTGAAGGAGTAAATCGAAAATGGATGTGGAACAAATTGTTTCCTCCTTTCGCTTTTCCCGCAGAATAGAGGGATGTTGTGTGTGAAAAGTTTTGCTCTGAGCTAATGTGGGAATATGCTGCCTACACTTTAGCTGTAAACACGGGTAGAATACATAGGGCTTTTTCATTTTGTGCTTTCACACATTCCGAATTTTCACACAGGCTGATCAGTTCAGACTATTTGGTAGTTAGAATTTTCCGTTTGTCCACAAAATTAAGTGGAAGAGCATAATGTGCATGGATACATCTGTCTCACTATAACAACTTATATAGTGGTTCATTGAAAAACATGGAAAATGATTTTAGTATTTTGTTAGTAAATACAGTTAATGTCATTTTCCAGCATATAGCTGACATTTATTTAAATATAGTTTTTTAAAACTTTTTTTTTTTTTTTTTACATTTCTGTATGTGGTTTATGTATATATATATATATTAAACTGAGAAAAAGCTAAAAGATGACTAAACACTTTTAATTAGCGACCATATACTGCATCTAAACTTATAGCATATAAAATAGATAATTTCCCTTATAAATTTTAACCTTATTTTCTGGCATAGATTTATGGATAACGAACAATGAGATGAAATTATTTTTCAAATGCATTAATCTATATGTATAACCTTATATAACCTCTGCAGTATGTAGTAAAATATATGGTAATCAACATTAATCTCTTCATTGTCATTTGTGAATTTGTCAATTATTTTTCATAGGTGTCTCTGCGTGATGTTCGCACATTTAAAATGGAGCACGAGTTTGATGCGTTCTCTGGGAGCCTGTCTGATTTCGACGTACACGGTAACCTGTTGGCAGCGTGTGGCTTCTCGAGCCGTGGCTTGAATGGACTGTCATGTGACCGGTTTCTCATGGTGTACGACCTGCGCATGATGAGGGCCATCACCCCACTGCAGGTCCACGTGGACCCCCTTTTCCTCCGCTTCATCCCCACATACACCTCCCGCCTGGCTATCATTTCACAAACGGGTATGATGCATGGACGTGTATGTCACAAAGTGGTATTTACCTAACTGTTGTCACTAAAAGGAGAACTTTAATGGTAATTCGCAGAATAAGATACTATGAAAAATACACGGGATGGGATTGGTGTGGTTGCCACACCCAAGTCAGCTGCTAACTGTCCCTAACGTGTTGAAGAAATGTTGGGGGATTTTTGTTTGCAACTTGCAAAGTATTTTAATCATCCAGTAGTGGTCTTCTTTGGATTACCGTTGTTGTTCCCAGCCTCACGTTTAATCTAGTTCTTTTCTTCTGAAGCTTACTGATGTTATTGCAGTTTTTCAGCATTCAAAAGTCCCACCTTACTTTCATTTCCCCTTTGGTTGTTGTCATGTTGTCCACACAGTGGGTCACATGAACAAATCATGCTTAAGGTGCTAAACAGAATTTCTGACATGTAGTACAAAGTACTTTGCTTGAAAACATTGGCTCAGCAGTTTTAATGCATTTAACAACTGTTATGTGTTGTATTTTCAAGTAGAAAATGAACAAAATATAGGTGGGTTTTGATTTTTATTAAAAAAAGAGAAGGAAAAGTTGTTAGAAATATAGTGTTTTTAAAGATTTCAGGTTAAACATAAAATTGTTATTTTGAAATTAATTATTTATTCATTGAATTGTGAATAAAACATAAAAGAAGATCATTTTTAATAAAATTTTATAAAAACATTTTTTAAAAAAGCCAGATGAAAAAGTCTCTTGCTCTTGAGTTAGAAGTTGAGTCAGATATCAGATTTGAAATAAGCAATGTTACTGTCCTGTACTAGTCTATTTACTTTTTGGTTCTTTATATTTAAATACACATATTTACAACATAGCTTTGCTAATTAGTAGCTGTAGTCTGGTTTATTTCTAATATATCTACTGATTATTTTTTGTCACTGAGATCCTGATGAGTCAGTGTCTTTGTGTCTGTAGGTCAGTGTCAGTTCTGCGAGCCCACCGGCCTGGCCAATCTGGCCGATATCTTCCACGTCAACACTGTGGGGCAGCTGCTGATGAGCTTTGATGTGTCCTCCAGCAAACAGGCGCTCTCCTTTGGGGACTCAGGTGGCTGTGTGCACCTGTGGTCCAGCGCCCCAGAGGTGTCCTTTAACAGTTACTCCAGGGAGACAGAGTTAGCTCTACCCTGCCTGGTGGACTCCCTGCCCCAGCTGGACTGGAACCATGAGCTCATGCCTCTGTCTCTTCTGCCCATGCCCCTCACCAGTACCGAACCCCTGCTCTCTGATTGGTCCACCTCCCTTATCACGCCCAGCCCCAGGTATGACGACACCTCGTATACACACTAGGGTCAGTAAGATATTTTAATGTCTTTGAAAGAAGTCTCACAACAGCTGCATTTATTTGATCAAAATACAGTAAAAGCAGAAATAATGTGAAATACTATTACAATTTTTATTTTAATTCATTTTAATATATTTTAATATAGTTTATTCCTGTGAAGGCAATTTTCAGCAGCCATTACTCCAGTTTTTACTGTTTTAATATGACAATTAATATGCTCAAGAAAGTTAATATTATTATTTAATATTATTTAACATGATTATTATTAATATTATTATTATTATTATTATTATTATTTATCAACAACATTGAAAACCATTTTGCTGCTGCATATTTTTTGGATTTGTTGACTAAAAACAAACAGCATTTATTTGAAATAAAAATATTTTTTTAACATTGTAATTTTTTTACTGTCAATTTTGATAAATTTAGTGCATCTTTACTGAATAAAAGTTTTAATTTCTTTCTGACATCAAGCTTTTGAACAGTTGTGTATATGTAAATATTTTAAATGTATTATTACGTTTATATAATTTTATATGTATTATTACATTTATTTTGTTATACAAATATTTATTTAGATTTTGTTCATATCAGATGTAAACTTAGGTCACATTTTTAATCCAATTGTGTCCACTCATTATTATTTTTTTTATATTGGCAGTCCAATCACATCATGAGTTAAAAAAGAGAGAAAAATTGCAGCTGATATTTCTTTGCTGAAAATTGAGCATATTGCATTGTGAGATGCAGTATTCAAATATTTGTTCCTTTGTATACTGCAAATTTTGAGAAATGTAGTAGGTCATCTGGGTATTCTGTGCATACCTACAGTTTCCATATTTTGCACAATATGCATTCTGTATTTTGCAGAAAATCAAAGAGTATTGGAGTGGGATGGTATTCTGCACAGCCCCTGTATTTGAGTGTTATTGTGTAATACTGCCCCCTGCAGTATGTCTCAGGCTAGGTCATGATCCTATGTCATAGACATGGATCTATTGTTTAAATTTTTGCAAAAATATATATGGTAGCTCTAAATTTTTTATTCACGCTACTTTCATTTACCCAGTTTTAATATAAATTCCCTTAACAAATGACATGCTATATGGTGATTAGTTAATGTGAATGTGTTATTTTCACTCTCAGACGGGCCCCTCCGGTAGATCCAGAGATTCTTAGGACTATGAAAACAGTGGGCTTTATTGGATACGCCCCCAATCCTAGAACCCGTCCCAGAAACCAGGTAAACTCAACAGATTTGAAAGATTTCAATGGTTTCAGCATCAGTAAATGTGTAAAAATGGTAAACAACTATCAAGACAAAGACTTTCCATATGCTGTAAGAGGGAAGTCCTGTCTTACAGTAATGTAGCTGATCTAGTGTCTCTGGTATGTTATTTGACAATGTGTCAATCATTTCAGTGCAGTAATGCTGTCCGACCAGTAATTTCTTATGCTTTTTACCTCTGTTTTTGCCAGGTTCCTTATAAGATTAAAGACACAGAACTTGAGTATGACAGCTATAATCAGGTTCCGGAATCTCCTATTGGTCGAGATGAGGAGCCGCATCTTTACATGGTTCCAAAGAAATACAGGAAGGTAGTGATCAATCATTGTTGTGCATAATCCTATGATCTTTGGTGATAATTATGTACTACTCAAGCTATTTGTTCCATTACAAATGTTGGCAAGCAGATTCATTTTAGATGAGATAATGTTAAGTGTATTATTTTTAGAACAAAAGCGGAACAGTTTATATAATTTGAGACGTCTGAGATACTGGGTTTAGACCATTCTGATTATGTGGCACATGTTTATGTCAGGTCACCATTAAATATTCCAAACTGGGACTGGAAGACTTTGATTTTAAGCACTATAACCGGACTTTGTTTGCTGGTTTGGAGCCTCACATACCCAACGCTTACTGCAACTGCATGATCCAGGTGAAAATACCATTTTTACTGCATTATAGTTTTATACTGAATATATTATATATAATAATTAATGTATTAAATGGTGACACATTTATTCTGATTCATAGTTAATTACACATTAAAATGTAATTACCCGATAGTTGCCTCAGAATCTGAAAAAAGTCACCATGCTGATTCCTCTAAAAAGTCCTCGGAATTTTTGTTGCACTCTACAGAATTTTGGGAATGCTCAACTTTCACTTTGGATGTTCCAGTTCTCTGGAATTTTGCTAATAATTAATTCTGTGTATGCTGTGGCAGGTGCTGTACTTCCTGGAGCCAGTCAGGTGCCTGGTTCAGAATCATTTATGTCAGAAGGAGTTCTGTCTGGCCTGTGAGCTGGGATTCCTTTTTCACATGCTGGACTTGAGCAGAGGAGACCCCTGTCAGGTACACTAACACTTTCAATTCAATCAGAATTCATCCCCAGATGTATCAATGCCTTCAGAGCATATGCCCATACACAAAGCACTTTTTTAACAGGCCAGTAATTTTCTCCGGGCTTTCCGGACAATCCCAGAGGCGTCGGCGTTAGGTTTGATCCTGGCTGACTCTGATGAGCAGACAGGGAAAGCCCGTCTAGGCCGTCTCATCCAGAGCTGGAATCGTTTCATTCTTGCACAGCTGCATCAGGAAACACTGGAGCAGGAAGGGCCGCAGGCATACAGAGGAGCCAGCAACAGGTGTGGAACATCATTCTTGAATTCAGTGCAATAATTTACACAAGAACAGATTTGAGTACAATTTAGGTTTTGTCTCCACAGCAGCACGCTGGGTTCCTCGGGGGAGTCTGTGATTGGCCGGTTGTTTGGCTGTGAAGTGGAGAACAGCAGTTTGTGTCGCTGTGGAAAGGAGACGGTTCGCTCGTCCTTGACTCTGCTGTTTACCATGCACTACCCTGAGCAGAGCACACTAGGTCAGAACCACCAAACATTCACGCATGCATACATCTTTCTTTTTTATCAACTTAATTAATTAATTAAATGATCTCGTTGGTTTTTGACAGATAAGACGATAGAGGAATATGACTTTGCAGCAGTCCTAAAGAAGAGTATATGTCTGGAACAAAGCACACAGGCCTGGTGTGACAACTGTGAGAAATACCAACCAACAGTAAGTTTTTACACACCTATCTATATATGCACATTCAAAACGTAAAAAACAATTGGGGTCGGTTAGATTTATATTTTGAAAGAAATTATTACTTTTTTCAGCAAAGATGCCTTAAATTGACTGCTATTTCAAATAAAGGCTGTTTACACCTAATTTTTAACATTGATAATAATACCAATAAATATTTATTTAACTTCAAAACAGCATATTGGAATGATTTCTTAAGGATCATGTGACACTGACTTTTAACACACATTAAAATAAAATAAAATACAGGTGTGTTAAATTGTAAACATATTTCACAATTTATTGGATAAATGCAGCCTTGGTGAAGAGACGCACTTCAAAAACTCGTTTCAAAAATCTTTCCAACCAAATGTGTAAAAGCACAAAATGCTAAATATTAATGTATTTTTTAGGTGCAGACCAGGAACATTCGCTGTCTGCCTGATGTTCTGGTGATCAACTGTGAGGTGAACAGTGCTAAGGAGGCAGAGTTTTGGAAAGCACAGACCGAGGTTAGACCCATATCCCCTCCTGTTGCCAGGATATACAGTCATGCATGTTCAGAATTCAGCCATAAATCCACCTTTCAATATCCTCTAATGCTTTACACATCCGATGGAGTCATTTCTTAAAGATGTCTTTGATAAATGATAAATTTCTGTCATATGACAGTGAGATATGTCAGTGGTGTATTAGCAATGCAGCAGACTGTTCATTCAACTGATCTGTATGTTATTGGTGTGTGTGACACTCTAACAGTACGCATACAACAAAGCTCTAAAGAAAGAAGCAGCTGAACCTCCCAAACCCAAAGAGCCTTTACCGACAGAATGGTGTTTAGTGTAAGTGTGCTGATTGTAGAAACGCATCTGTCTATATGTTTTTTATTTAAAATAATAATAATAATATATATTTTGTACAGGGAAGAGCTGTGCAGCGTGGAGGGCTTGACCTTTGACACTCAAGCGGAGGACATGAGGCACGTGTGGATCCCTCTCAGTCTGAAGATGTGCATCAGTAAAGCCCAGGGCCTGGAGGTCAGCAGCCTGTCTGAGGGAGAGGAGGTAAGGAACACCTTTTCACTGTTTCAAAGGGTCAGCTTCATTAACCACATCAAGATTTGTCATACCTGGGAAAGATGACTCTTGAAAAATGTTTTAAATGACCTTGCTCGAATAAAATGTGTCTTGTTTCTTCTCATAGCTGACTGAAAGTGAAGAGGCAGAAGGAGCATCTGTCTATGACCTGGTCGTCACCGTATCTCATATCCAGGATGCTCGGACCGGAGGAAACCTGGTTGCACATATCAAAGTGGGCGAGACCTACCATCAAAGGAAAGAGGTGTGAGCGAGTCTTTAAAGTACTTGCTAGATTTTTGACATAATATGTTGGACATAAGGGACAAACTGTGTTTTCTGTCTTGCTTTCAGGGAGTAACACACCAGCAGTGGTATCTGTTCAATGATTTTCTGATTGAGCCCATTGACAAGGTAAAAATACCAAACATCACGCAAATTCCAACGTTTTCAATTATGAAACAACCCCATGTGTACTTGCACAGTGAGTTCTGTATTCCCACTGGAAATGCGTCACATGTGACCCTGAATTTTGTTGCGATATGTCTCCAATAGGCAGAGTCAGCTCAGTTTGATGTGAACTGGAAGCTTCCTGCTGTACTTTACTACGTCAAGAGGAACTACCATCCCAAGTATGATTTGCGAAGTATGTGATCATTCATCTCACAGAATGTAATTTTGGTCTTCACACTAAAATGTATCAGTGCTATCACAAAAATGTTATAAAGTTTGCATTGTATTAAGATGATGAACATTTATAATATGCATACACTACTGTTCAAGGATTTAGGGTCAGTATTTTTTTAATAAATTAATTCTTGTATTTAACAAAGATGCATTGAATTGATAAAAAATGAGAATAAAGTCAGTTATGTTACATAAAAATGCTATTCTGGGAAAAACCATACCATGGTTTCCACAAAAATATTAAGCGGCACAACTATTTTCAACATTGAAAATAATAAGAAATGTTTCTTGAGCATCAAATTTGCATATTAGAATGATTTCTTGTAAAAATTGTAATAATATAATCATAACATTACTGTTTTTACTGTAGTTTTGATCAAAGAAATGCAGCCTTGATGAGCATCTGTTTTAATTATTCCTGCGTCTTCTCCATTTCCTCCTAGTTAAGAACCCTATTGATGCGAGTGTTCTGCTGACGGAGGCCTCGTTGGCACGGAAACAGAGGAAGAGTCACGCCACCTTCATACCTCTAATGGTGAGCGAGATGCCACAGGCTGCAGACCTTGTTGGATTGGATGCAGAATTTGTCACGCTCAACCAGGTCAGTGGGAAACACTTTAATATTCTATAATTACTGACATTTGTTGAGACATTTTCTCCTACCCCAAATATTTAATGCTTTGTGTGTTGCTGCTTGTACAGGAAGAGGCAGAACTGCGCAGTGACGGGACCAAGTCCACTATTAAGCCCAGCCAGATGTCTGTTGCTCGTATCACATGCGTGAGAGGCCAGGGACCCAATGAGGGAGTGCCGTTCATTGATGACTACATATCAACACAGGAACAGGTCACAAATCTGTAGAATCATTCTAAATGTAACTTACATAATAGGGAAATTACCTTTTGAAATGATCAGGACCTTTTAATGACCTCATAAAGTGAGAACCACAGTTTTGTGCCTTATCAGGAGAGATGTGTTATCTGTTAGTTTCACTTGTGACAATGATTATTTTTGAATCATTGAATTGTAAGGTGAATCACAGGGAAGAACTATTACTGTACTAGTGATTTCCATACACTTGCTTTCTGTGTTTTTGTCAAAATGTTGGGAAAAACCTTTCTGCTTCTTACTAGTTTAACCTTTTTGGATGTACAGGTGGTGGACTACCTGACCCAGTACTCTGGTATCAAACCTGGAGACCTGGATGCAAAGATTTCCTCTAAACATTTGACAACTCTGAAATCAACATATCTGAAATTGCGATTTCTTATCGACACTGGTGTTCGCTTTGTCGGCCATGGGTTACAGAAAGATTTCCGAGTCATAAACTTGATGGTGAGTTGAATTTTTGTGAGTTAATGTTCTATTTAGTATGTGGAAGTGTTTAAATTGTAACCCCTCACCTTTTTAGGTTCCAAAAGAACAGGTGATTGACACTGTCTACCTCTTCCACATGCCTAGGAAACGAATGATCTCTCTACGTTTCCTCGCGTGGTACTTTCTCGGTAGGTGTCTTGCATAAACTTTCCCTTATCTCTTGACCTCATATGTCATATTTACTGTGTATCAGTGTTTTATGGCTTTTTGAACATTTTTTTTAGATCTGAACATTCAGAGCGAAACTCATGATAGTATCGAAGATGCACGGACTGCCCTACAGTTGTACAGGAAGTACTTGGAGCTGAGTCATAACGGAAGACAAGAAGAGTTCCGGAAGGTTCTCAAGGCCCTCTATGAGAAAGGACGCAAGCTAGACTGGAAAGTTCCAGACATTGACTCTGCAGATGGTCAAGGTAGCCCAAAAAGTATGAATCACTGACAAGGCAGTGAGAATATTTCAGATAATATATATTAGTGTTTTTGTCTATATATAACAGGTATTAAATAAGTAGTAGTACAATATTTTTAGACTCATTCATGTTTGACAGATACCAATGTCTTGTGAGATCATTTATTGCTAATATACTGAAATGCACACTAATTTTATATAATATTTAGTCAATTTCAATGCAGAATTTGTGTATTATCCATAAACAAGGCTGTCAGTAGATTTTGTAACTAACACATTGAGGAGGTAACCCTTCTGTTAAAGGAGTAGTTCACACAAAAATGAAAATTGGCTGAAAATGTACTCACTCTGAGGCCATCCAAGATGTAGATGAGTTTTTCTTCATTAGAAGAGATTTGGAGAAATTAAGTATCACATCACTTGTTGGATCCTTAATGAGTGCCGTCAGAATGAGAATTCAAACAGCTAAGAAAAAGGTCACAATCCACAAGTGACCCATATGACTCCAGTCCATTAATTAGTCCAAACGCAATTTATCAATTTATCAAATGCATCTACATCTTGGAAGGCCTCAGGGTGATTAGACAATTAACAAATTTTCATTTTTTGGTAAACTTTTCCCTAAAAATGAATACATTTTTAGCACATTTCCCTTTTTAAGTGAACTACTCCTATTTGCCCAAAAAGGCCAAATATTGACCAAATATTGGTCAGTTAATCATCCTGAACAGTAGTTTTGTCTATCTCTACAAAGTGTAATTGCACCACAAAACAAAGCATGTACATATCATATTCGTAATTTTTTTGCACAAGTGCAATTTTAACAAATGTTATTTGATGAACTTCTGATGCTATTTTCCCTTTGCAGGTACAGCCGTGTTTCCCTCTGTGATGGGTTTATAATTAGGCCTGTGTTGGTTATATTCCTGCCAAACAGATGCCAGCTCACCAGTCATTTCTTGTACAGCCTTTCAGTTCTCCTTTAACATCTCTTGAGCCAAATTACACCTCTTAAATGAGTATATTTCATTATCATTAGATCTGAAATAAGGCTTGTTATACTGTGTTAGAAATGTCTGTTTTGTTATTAAAAAGCTGTTGGAATCAAATGAAAAGTTAAAACATTTCATCATGTCAGGGTTTTCTCCACTGCTTTGTGTAACCTGTAAGTGGTATTAATATGCATAAGGAACAGGAAAAAAATGTTTTCAGGACTGAGACCCAGTTCAAAACTCATTAACCAAGTGTTTTTTTTTTTTTTTACTCTGTGGTGGCTTTTTCACCAAGGTATTTATATTGTGACAAGAACTACACTTATACAGAATATGAATTTCTGCACAAAGAATATGAATTAAGCAGTCAGTGGATTTACTGTTATTTTCTATATTGTAACTATGATGTACACTTTCATAATGTGGCAGCTGAATAAAGACTTTTGGAGAAATCTTCAAGTTAAAGCTCATTTCAACTGGGTGGATTATTTCAGCAACTTCAATAGCCTAAAAAAAAAAATGTCTTTATGTACTCAAAGACTCAGATATTCCTATGGCAGATAAAATGTTACTCTATGAGAACACACAAAAAACAGCAAATGTGCATTTAAATAAAAATCCAGGCCTGGTAAAATCACAAAAGTTAAAAAAGAAATATAATTCATATACATTTTCAGGTTATACTCTGCTTTAAAATACTTAAATATTTGGATATCAGTATTCTGTACAGCATATTTGCTCTCAAGCAATGTTGATGTTTGTTTTGGGAGTGAATCTTTCTCTTGATTTGGCTCTTCTCCAATGAAAGAGTCAAACTGATCTGACGATTCATAAACGAAATGATCTGAATCATTTTTAAAACATTAAAATGCAGTTTTTTGCTTTATAACGCTAACAATGTTGCTCATTTAGGGAAACTTGCATGTACAGATTTTGCTTTTCAACTGAAAAACTTTTGTTGATTTAGTAATGGTTTATTATTGGCAAACTTTTTATGATGGACATGTTTCTGATCAGGTTCTCCAAATTTTTGCAACCTGCTTATGATCTTCAATTACAATTCAGTGTTTAACATGTCCCGAGTTGTTAGCCAGACCCTCTTCTTAAATTTAGCTCCAGTTTGCTTGGCTGGTGGGGAGCTGTAAGTGATGGAAATACTTTTAGCCCTTGACACTCTTGAGTTGACAACAATGATGTATTATTTCTGTCCTACTGATTAAACAATACATGGATAATCTGTTCCTTACCAGCAAGCAATAACTCTGCAGTCTAAAGCATATACAGGCATTTATAATAATATGTATTTATAATATTTATATTTAGTTATAATATTTAAATATTATAAATATTTATTTATAATATTTATAATATTTAGTTTATTATAATCTGCGCTAGCAACATTTATTGTCCTAGTCTGTACTTTTCCATATTATGCTAATAAACAATGCACATTACAGCACAATATTTAGTACGATTTCAACTCTGCTTACTTAAAGGCTCTTCAGTCTTCTATATTTTGACTACCATTTGCTGAGGAAAGAAACATTAACACAGTTATAATACGTTTTTGAAAACATCCAAACTTTTTCACATTCTCCTTTTAAGGACCATTAAAGAGTTTATTGTTGTTAGTAGTTTATAACAGGGTGAAAACTAGATGTGAGTGTATATTAGGTTTTGACAATATGCATTTACTGTAACCTTGCTTTAAAATGTTTCATTTAATACAATAACAACTGAAAAATGTAAAAAATAAATGTATATTGTTTTTAAAAGCATTCCTTTGCACTGCAAAAGAGACAGTTCTGTTTTATTTTATTAAATTAAAATAAATGCTCAATGTACATTATGTAAACATTATGGATTTAATTCATAATTAAATTTAATAACAAAATACCATAATCAGCATTATTTTATATTCTAAATCTATTTTTAATTAGTTAATTTTCATTTTCCAACTTCTTAATATATGCATGTGTTTAAAGTAATATAAAATATAATACTTGGATATTTTTGATGTATTATTTTAGGTTCTATGATAATTATTATAAATAAATTATTCACACTTATTGATCTTCTTCAATGAGCAGTTACCGACAGTAATAATATAACAATTTAAAGAACCTTAACAGACAAACACTGTTACTTGTTCTGACTGCTCTTCGTTAAGTTACATCAGTTGCTGACGAGATTTCACCGGATGTAATTGTTGCACGTGCAGTTATGTGCTGGAAACTAAAACGCTCCATTGTGAAATGGAAACAATGTTAGAAAAGCATTACTCATTACATATACTCAAAGTAAAAACGAAATTGTGCTAAACGTTACCTCGGAACAATGCATAATGAACGCAGAAGGACAGAAAAGTTCTGCTACTTTGTCAAGTTCGTTCCCGCACGTAAAGGTTTAATTGGCAACTTTCTACTCTAGTGCAACAAACCGGACGTTGTAAACAAGTTGAGTGGTGATATATTAGTTGTATCTTGTCAAATACAGTATTATTCATGAAAAAATTCTAAAAGATATAAGTTAACTCTCAGAAACTTTAATTTTTCCTTCACTAGTGAGTTGAAATAATTAATAATTTTTGAAAAATGGCCATTCCGCGTAATTTATATTCGTTTTTAGTCTATTTATAGAGCTCACTCTCTTGCAGTGTGGGTGTTTGTAACAGTTTAAATGGTGAAAAATAAGAGTGAAATCCCACCCTGAAAGTTGGCCAAAGAGGTCTGACGTCACGTTCCCACAATGCACGCGCCCGTCAGCTCCAGCGCCGCTGCTGTGTTTAGAGGGAAAGAAACAGCAGGCCCGAAAAATACACACATTATTGAACAAAAAATAAATTACCCACTGCGAATAGCTTTTGAGAATTCATCGACATATGGCTGGGAAACGATTTTTTTATTTGCACCCTTGCGAGATGTAGAATGGAGGAATGCATGTGAACCGCAACTTTAGCGGGGATCAAAAGTTTCTGGTGAGCACAAGACTGGTTTTATGCAAGTGTTAGAGTGTGAATTTAGGACCGCGTGGACTGTTTGCATTGATGTTCAAATGTTTTAAACCCTCGTGGAGTTTCGTGGGTAGTATTTTTAGACTTGAAAAGATAAATGTGCGCCATTAACACACATAAGAGGTTTACATGTTGCGTGCATGAGCAAACACACTAGCTAGTGCTTTCAATGTATTTTATTTGTTTATATTTTTAACATGGGGAAAGCACGAAAGGGTAGTTTGATTAGTGTTTATTTGCTCTTAATTACGGGTCATTTCGAGTTTACCATTTAATCTCAATGTTCTGCGGTTCTTCGAGATTTTGCTGAGCCAAACGTGCCACAGGTTTCTGACCCCGAAACGTGCCAGAAGTAAACAGACTAAAAGATGAAATCAACAAGGTGTTTTGTTTGTTTGGTTATTTTTAGGAAACAAAATATATAGTACCAGACACAACCTTTTTTGTTTTTTAAAAAAAATAAGTTTAGTGAATTTAGTTTTATTTAGTTTTATAAAATCAGATTTTACACGAACATGACATTTTTGTGTGTTCAAGTAATTTCATAATTTCATATATGCAGTAAACTGCTAGTTGAAATGGAGAAAATTGTTACTATGTAATTTGTAGACATTTAGAATTTTAAATATTCAAAGCTGAAAATAAGCAAAAATGTTTGTTTCCATTATTGTTTTTTTTATGCTGTTTTTATACATGAGCAAGTTTTATGTTTGAAAGATAATAGATAAAGAAGCATAATTTGTCTCAATTGAACTTTTGAAAATTAATTTAAGCTTCAAAAAAGAATATTTTTTACTCAATTAAAACATAATTATAATAATGAAGTAAAATAGTTTTTTTAATGTTTATATTAAAATACTTCAAATGGTTGCCTGAATGATGTCCATCCATTCTCTAAAAGGGAGGGAGTAATAGTGGACATGCGTTTTCCGGAGGTCTGTCAAGATAATGAATGTGCTTTTGTGAGACTTGAGACAGGTAAACAAACCCTTTATAAATGTCACTAACCAATCATCATTGACATCCCCTCAGGGTGTTTTTAAGTTTCTTGTGTTGAAATCTGTTTCCATTCAGAGAGGCAGGTTGGTTCAAAGACTGCACTTTGCCATCAAGCACTCTTTTCTTTTTTTGCAATGTGAAGTTTTATAAATAAATCTAAAAAATGTTTTTCCAGTGTTCATATATAAAACAAATTTCTGACTGTGTTAAACAATTCCAAATCCTTTTAAAATAAGTTTTAACAGTGTTATCACTTTAACTAAACTAAATCAAGAATTGATTCTTTTTTCAGTTTATTTCTCTTTTATTTATTACCTCTTTATAAGTCAAAATTCTCTTGGGATCTTTTTATTTTTCGGAAATATTCTGTGTTAATTAAATGATATGTTGGAAGAAGACAGTAGAAATTGATGCATTTGTGTCCTCCTGGGATTCTAAAACAAGATTATGTATATAAGCATATACAGTATATAAATATTGCATTTTATTACATTGTATATGCCTTAAATATTTTTGCTTGGATAATGTAGCAGCAAAAAAAAAAAAAAAAAAAAAAAGTACTTTGTTTACAAGTATGTTAAAGGGATTGTTCACCCAAAAATGAACACAAAAAGTGGAACACAAAAGAAGATAATTGAAGAATGTTAGAAATCAAACATGCATGGCGAAATCCACTGTGGATTTATTACTATTTTATATAAACATTTGCATAAAAGAACTTTAAGGGGGGGGGATTACTTATTTATTTACACTTTGTTTTTATTAAGGTGTCATTGCAATGTAATTATACAAATAAGTACAGAGGAATATTTATTAACATGTACCTAATATAAGGTTAAGCTTAGAGTTTCATTAATGGTTAGTTGCTTGTAACTGTGCAGTTTTACTGTTATCACTATGATAAGTGCATGTATAAGATGATGTTACCAAATCCTGCATTTTTTGTTTATGTGCAGAAGACTGAACATGCAAAAAAACAATCTTCACTCCCAAGAAAAATCACCTGTTGGAGCTTCTTCTCAGGTACCTGCTTTTGTCTCTAAAACAGGGATGTCCAATCCTGTTCCTGGAGATCTACCTGATTAAATTTGGAGCTAAACTTTACAGGTTGGTAGATCTCCAGAAACAGGATTGGGCACCCCTGCTCTAAAACAATGTGATTATAATTGTACTCTGTTTTTTTAACCTGGAATTATAATCACTGATTGTTGGCTTTTCACAGATGTACAGTGACATACTCCCTGAGAACTACCCATATATGTGAGAAAATGTTTCATGGCAAAGACCAGCTAAACAGCCACCTGCAAAACCACGACCCCAACAAGCAGGAACTGCGGTGCGAGGAATGCGGAAAGCATTACAACACTCGCCTGGGTCTTAGACGCCACGTGGCCACACATGCCACCTCTGCCAGCGGTGACCTCACCTGTAAGGTCTGTCGTCAGACGTTCGAGAGCATGCCGGTGCTACTCGAGCACCTGAGTACGCACACCGGCCGGCCACCTCCGGGGACTGTGGTACGAGAAAGGAAGCATCAGTGTGAACG
>JAUZSZ010000143.1:20570344-20583381 GCA_034780575.1 Labeobarbus marequensis
GTGTCCAAACGGCCTGTACCTAAAAATGAAAAGGCTACAGCTCCTACAACACCACCTCTTGTCAAGAAAAGAAGGTATGTCTTGTAAAGTTTAGGTCTGTTTTTAGTCTATTAGAGTGTGCTCAATTAGCCGCTTTGTCTCGCTGCATAGAGTTGTACTGGCTGCCACAGCATGGAGGGTTTTTGATCAGCGGCGAAGGTAAAATGAACTGAGAAATGTGTGTGCTAAGCTGAGAAGGGCACCTAGTGGGCATTTAGTAGATTTCACTGGTGAAAATACTGGTAATGTGGGTTGTTACCTGGAAGTAACAATATCCTATTACTTTTATAATAAAATGCTTTTGGTTTTTCTCCTCACAGGAGCTCAACATCCCGAACTGTGCGACGCAGCGGTGCTGGTGTGAGACGCAGTGGCGCTGGTGCGAGAAGCAGTGTCCGGCTGAGAAACAAATCAGCCATTGCCTCAAAGAGCTCAGATACTGCTGCTGCCTCCAGCACTACACAGTGAGAGAGAATCCTATTAGCAAAAATGTTTGTTAGCAAAGTCAAACTACACCACACTTTTAAATGTTTAATGTAGTATAATTTTGACAGTATTGCTCTTTTACTCTATCAAATAACTAAAGCTGAGGTGAGACTTTACAAAAAAAAAACATGAAAACATACCCAACCTCAAACTTTACCTAGTGGTTGTTATTTGTAAAGAACAGGAGCTCCCCCTTGTGTCCTTTCAGTTGATTTAACTTCAATGTATGTTTTAGCATTTATTTACTTATCAGAAGAGTTTAATTTTAAAGTAGTAAAGCGTATATATGCTGTCTTTGAATTTCAGAAAGAAAAGCACAGAACAGCAAGAGCTGGAACGCATCGAGGCTCTACAGAAAGAGGTGGCAGAACAGCGCCGTAAGAACGAGGCAAGCTACAGGGCTGCACTGGCAGGCAGTGAGTCACTAGCAAAACTATTTTCTGTTCTTAAATATGAAAGCAGGGGTGCATTATTTATTTTAAATTTTGCAATGCAATTTTAATTGGCTGTTCTGGTTGTTTTAAAGGTCAGCCTCCTAAGAAGCATGTGCTGTCCACCACCATTCCCAAAGAATTCAACTTCCGCTCGGATAGCAGGCTGAAGAACCACACGGATGGAGGCTCTGCAGTCGACAACTCTTACAAGGAGGTGGATTTCACCTCACAGCTCCGCAGGCACCCATCTTCCCCTGTTAGTACAGTCACTAGGATGAGTAGTTGGATTCTTTTTGAAGCTGGTTGATGATTTCAAGTGATTTAAATGTTGTAATTCTGTAGTTGAAGGCACCAAAGGGAACAACCATTCCCAAACCCTTCAACCTCTCCAGAGGAAAGAGGAAGCTTGAAGAGGCAGGACCCTATGTGCCAATGGCCCAGCAGATTGAACAGTTTCAGAAACGCACTCCCTCCCGTTATCACCTGCGTAGTCGGCAGAGCCAGGAAAGAGGTGCGCCTCATGTCAGACACTATTTCTGGTAGCTTTGAATATTATTAGCATTGCATTCTAGTGTGATGCTGTTAAAGCATCACTTATTCGCCCTCATGTAGTTCCAGAACCATATGACTTTCTTCAGTGGGATAAATACATGATTATTTCCTCTGAAATATGATCCGTAATCTACCCTTCAGATGATTTTGACTAATTTTGCCTGTATTTTATTTGCAGGACCTTCACCAGTGAGGGCTGAGAAGCCAAAAATCACACACCCCAAAACGCCACAGCTACTGACTCGCCAGAGACATCGTCCCACAATGGTGAAAAGCACTGCAGAAATCGAGGCAGAAGAAGCAGAAAAAATGCAGCAGTAAGTTTTGCAGAGATTTGTTTTTTTAACGCTTTTGAATTTAATTTAGCACAAGAACATCTCTTCAAACTTTCCTTCTGTCATCTCAGGTTTAAGTTCAAAGCTCTAGAACTCAACAGAAAGATTCTAGAAGGAGCTTTGGTTCTTAAAAAGACAACTAGTAAAGAAGTTACCAAGCCTGAGGGCTTCCAGCTGGAGATTGAGAAGCGACTTCAGGAGAGGCAGGCCAGTAAGAAGCCTGAGGAAGAAGAGGACCACACATTCCATCCCAGACCTCTACCAACTCGTATTCTGGAGGAAGTTGTGGTTAGTAACAGTTTTCTTAACCCCTTTTTCGGTTTGCTTTATCAAGGTTGTGACATCCTTTTATAATTCCGTTGTTAATGGGTTTTTTTTGTTTTTTCCCCCATAAAGGGTGTCCCAGAGAAGAAAGTTCTAAATCCAACTGTTCCAGAATCGCCTGCCTTTGCTCTTAAAAATCGTGTGCGAATGGAAAAGAAAAAAGAAGAGGTACATTTTTAGTCTTATGCTTTATTTAAAATATCATGAAACCGATATTTGTTGACTCTTCACCTAATTCCTTTGCACTTTCAGGAGAAGCCTCCTGCTCCAATTAAGGCACATGCTGTGCCCCACTTCCTGCCCTTCCAGCCCAAACTACCAGTCAAGAGCCAGGTAGAAATTTGCCCTTTCTCATTCGAGGAACGTGAGCGTGAACGAAGGGTAATGAAGGAGAAGAAACTGGAGGAAATGAGAAATGAAGAGGTACTTTCTTTATGGAGTAGCTAAGAGTCTTACTGTTCTTCATTTCATAACTTTGCCTAAATGGACTGCCTCACCATATCTCGCAGGTACCGAAGTTTAAGGCCCAACCCCTTCCTGACTTCCATGAAGTGCACCTCCCTGAGAAAAAGGTAGTAGAGCCCACCAAACCTGCTCCTTTCAAGCTGATGATTGACGAACGAGGAGCCGCAAAGGGAGAACGCTGGGAGCAAATGGTAAGAGCTTCATCTAAACCTTTCCTCTTCATCTTCCATGGGTCATCCATATATTAAGATATTCTAGAACAGGGGTCTGAAACCTTCAACATCAAAAGAGCCATATTGGGCCCTTTCCCACTGAATAAAATTCAAAACCCATTTGATCCCTAAAATGAAGAGAGAACACCATACAGCTAAAGTTTTATTTAGCTACATTACAGGGCAGCCCCCCGGGGCGTAGCAAACATTTCAGAAATGTCAAATGTAGTAATGGTAATAATGCTTATGTATGAGTAATTGCTAAAAAAAAAAAAAAAAAAAAGAAACTTTTAATTGGCTAAAAAATAAATTACACTACTGGAGAATAATCAATTTGTGTTCTGTAATATGTTTGATATTTTGCTATTGACAATTCTCATTGTATACTACCTTTTTTACCCTATTTGTCAGGATTTATTACAGTACAGACGCAATAAAATGTTTTCTGCCTTATTCTGTCAATTAGCACTGCATCATTCATATACTTTACCTGCTTGGAGAAGACTTGGAAAACATGCAAACCATATATTGTTACAATCCTTTGTCTTTGTTTCATCAGTTAAGGTTTATGCTTGTTACTCAGCCTAGCAACAGCAATAGCACAATGTCTTTGTCCATATAAATCTTAGTTTTAAACTTTCTGCACGAGAGCGCCCTCCTGCTTCAAGAATGTACGAGACATACACTGCCTGAGGGTGTTTGGCACTCCATAATGCTCACATTGTTTTAGATATGAATAAAATGCGTCCAAAACGATGTGACCATATCTTGTCTCATAATGTAGGTTTATTCACACTGATCCTTGAAAACCTCTATGTGAACACACTTGCCTGAAAAAGTGCAGGGGAAGAGTTAAGGTTTTATTAAAAGTTGAGGGAACACGTCAACTGTGTATTTTACGCCCATGCTACAGGAAGCCACCGCAGAGGGATGAAAGAGCCACGAGTTGCCAACCCCTGTTCTAGACCACACATGACCAATGTTCTGCTTAGCAATTGTGTTTGCATGCTTGCAACTAGTTAGCCAGTGGAAATTTGTGACATTGTTTACAATCTGTATCTTAACTGGTTCTTTCCATTTTAAATGTTTCTCCAGATGAAAGAGGAGTTGAAACGACAGGCTGAAGCTGCATGTTTTAAGGCACAACCAAACAATGTAATGCACAAAGAACCATTTGTACCGAAAAAGGACAATCGCTCCCTCTTGGGTATGTTGTTGTATGTGGCAGGTGGTTTTTGTGATCTTTCCATGTAGTGTTGCACACCCTATGTTGTGCTGTCTCCAGTCTGACCTTCTTTTGGGCTTGCTGGCTTTTTGTGAATTTTGTTGGAGTGCACAGCTAATTCCAAAACCAACTCTCGCTTCCTTCCAACTTTCACCACTGCTCTCCCCTCTATCTGACCCCGCTTCATCTGGTCCTCTTTGTTCACCTTTGGCACTTTCTCAAGCCAATACTACTAATTCTGCAGTTCCAGAGGGATTCGAGTTGGCCACAGAACGGAGAGCCAAGGAACGTATGGAGTTCGAAAAGGAGTTGAGCGAGAAGGAGGCGCTGAGGGCTCGCGTGGAAGAGGAGTGGGCAAGAGAACGAGAGGAGCAGGAAAAGGATGAGATTGCAAGGCTGCGACAGGAACAGGTAAGATTTCAGAATAAATGTTGCTTATCCTCCCAGGCCTGGAAAGTTGTGAATTAGGATCAAGTAATCTAAAATATTTATCTCCGCTTAAAAAGAATGCATTTTATTTCTTCATCACTTCAATATAAAATTATTTGCCCCATTTATATTGTAAATTTAATTCCATCTCTTTTTCGAAAGGTGCGGAAGGCCCAGCCAATCAGACGCTACAAGCCAATTGAGTTGAAAAAGAGTGACGTGTCTCTCACAGTGCCCCAATCTCCAAACTTTTCAGATCGTTTCCGCTTGTAAATGCTTGATGCACCATTACATTGACTTAATTGTACGTAGTTCTGTTAACGTGTTTTGCTATTTTGTCTTATATCTCTCTCTATGATGTCTGAACTTTTAGAGTAGTTTTTCTGTCTGTGGCTGATGCATTAAGCCTTTGTGGTCAAGTAAAACAATATTATAGTTGGGTGTGGTGACTGCCCCAGCTAAATTTCTCCTTTTAATCTCCTGTATATGAAGACTCTTATACAGGACTCTTTTTTTTTTTTTTTTTCCCTGTTCTCCTTTTTGACTGTTTTCTTCCATTTCTTGCAATAAAAACTTTTAGTATAAATGGTTTGTTTACTGACTGTTGTGGCTGAACTGAAATTGGACCGTTCAACTTCTTCATAAAAAAACTATTTCTTAACTTGGCTAAATGCCATTTATAAGGACTCAACAGTCTTGATCTTGTACTTCCTAATTATTATTAGTCACTTTTGACTAAATATTTGTCATGCAAAGTTTTATTCTTGTTTTTTATATGTAGGTTATGTAAAGGGTAGAGATTTTATTCCATTAACGCTGCATGACTGTCAGCAGTTCATGGTTAAACGCTAGAGGTACATGTCGCATTCGTTCAGCTCATGCTTTGTCTCTACTCTTTTTGTCTTGGAAAGACTTTGTGCCAGCTCTGCATGCCTCTATTATCAGTTTACTGTTTGTGAGCTCCCTTCTCTGGTCTGCCTATTTCTGGTGAGGTGGCCACAGAGTGATAAAAGAGGATTCTGACAGGCTGGTACTCTGTGAGCTTCCAGAGAACATTCTGTTCAAACCCTTGGGCGGAAAACGCATGTACTTTTTCACTGGGCAAACATCTTTACAGGTGGGTGTGAAATGGTTGAGAAATTATTGTAAAATATCTTATTTGGTCTGAAGACATAAAGATGATACTTACAGTTAGTTACTATGGAGGTTAGTTGAAAGTTAAAGCTATAAGTGTTTTTTCTACAATTTTCTTTTTTGTAACCATGTATGTGTATATCTACCTATCATTACAGGACAGTTACACACATGGATTATTTATACTTTTTAAAAGTTAAGTTGTCATACTGCAGGAAGTTTTCAATGGACTAAAAAGTTCAAATGTAGCTGAAATAAATTTTCTAGACTAAAATAGGCTATACTAAAATGTTCCTTAATATCGTTTAAAGTAAAATTTAATTTAGTTGTATTTAATGTTAAATAAAAAGTCCATGTTACTTGTCAGCTGTGCATGCAAAACTTTGTCTACCTGTAGAGATTTAATTTGTTTCCCTGCTGGGGAATTTGTTTAACCAGTCTTGTGCTCCTGTGCTGGTCTTAGTTGGATCTATTGATTTTTTTTTTTTTTTTTTTTTTTTTAAAATGTTGTGTTGTTTTCAGCAGGTCATGCTAGGAGACTAGCTTAAACCAGCTAAGACCAGCAAAACAACTTAGTCTATTTATTTCAGCAGGGTTTCTATTAAAAACTTGAAAGTAGCAATAGTGACTTTCACTGTATGTGTGTAAATCCACAGGCCTAATTGTAATTTTGACCTTAAGAAGACCTTGTCTTCAACACCTCTATTTTTTTTCATCTCTCTCTAGCACAACCTTCATTCCATGTCTGTCAAGCGCTCTATGAAATGCCCCATGCGTCCATCCAGCCCCACAACCCTGGAGGCCAAGGTTGATGACCTACGGTTTAAAGTGGAGCAGCTCCTCTTGAGCCCAGGGAGAAGTTGCCCTATGTGTGGGACCTGTGTTCAGCACAGCACACTGCAGGAGACTGTGACCAGCCAGCTGTCAGCTCAGACCAGACTTCTGGATTCTCTTGAAAAGAAAGTCCTGGAGATGAGAACAGCTCTGGAGGAACTTGCACATGGTATGAAGCCAGAATGTGTCTTAAAGGGGATAGTCCAACCAAACTGAAAATTGTCGTCCTTTACTCATGTCATTCCAAACCTTATTTTCTACTGCGGAGTACAAATATTTTGAAGAATGTTAATAAAACACTATTGGTTCCCGCTGACTTCCATTATATTTTTGTCCATTCATTGAAAGTCAATAGGAACCAAAACTTTCATACTTCACCTTTTTTCATACGTCACAACTTTCAAAAGTGTTTTGTTACCAGTTTTCTTCAAAATATGTTCTTGTGTTCCACAGAAAAAACAAGTCGTACATGTTTGGAACTAGGTTGGTGTCTAAATTTTCTGTTTTGTCTCTTAAATACATAAGGTCTGGAGGACAGACAGTGTGGGAGAGTGTCTTTGCCTTTAGTGGCTCTACAGAGACGGAAATCACTGCCTGTTCGAACCTCTGCGGTCAGTGGAAAGAAGGACAAAAGCCAGAATTGCTGATAAATGGTTGCATTAACTCTTAAGACTATGGCAAACAGTGACTGCATTAATCAAAATGGCATAAATTACATATAAGGCCCAGTACGCTCATATAATAAACAATGTTATCGACCATTAGTGTTGACACTAACATAGTTCTTGCTACAGTTATCATTTTTGGTCTGATCAGGCCTTGACCATGTATTTTATTTTGGTTTGGAAACAGTTTTTTCTTCTATCGCTATCTATTGACAGGAAGAAGTTTATGTTCGCTTGGACAGAGACCGTAAAATGGTGCCACATGCTTTTAATATGCCTTCGGAGAAAGGTAACTACAATATATGTTATTACGCCATATATGTCATTTGGAAAGGTGAAGTGGGACAGCAGGATTGTCATGGTCATTTTTGATGGACATAAATCTGAATGATGGGCCTATTAGCATGTTAACTATTTATGCGCTGCAGAATGACAGGGAGACCCACAAATCACCTGACTAGAGAACAAACCATAAATAAAAGGTCATACAAATAAAAGATAATGACTTTGATGTTTAAAATATGTATATACTATGTATATACTATAACTTGCATACTACTATAATAAAGCCTTATGCTGTATATTCTTTGTGTTTGTGCAGGTATTTTGCTAGAAATCAATGAAAACAATGGTACGATAAGAGAGGACCATCAAGCTAAAAAAGATTCAACAAACATCAAAGCTCAACAGGAACCTAAATTGCAAATCAAGGGAGAAAAAGAAACATCCACTGTAACCCCAAGATCGGAACTATCTTATCAAACACAGAAAATGAATAAGGTTGAAAATAAGAACATGCCACCAAACCAGAATGATGTCCCGAAACCCGTCATTGCTGCTTCAGTGGTGACCCAGAGGACTCCAGGTATTGTTCCACCAAAAACAGAAGCCCAAGACGACAGGAAGGTGTCACCACCAAACACCAAAGCACCTATTCCTGTGACAAAGATTGTGGTTTTGCCCGACGCAATCGGACCGAAGCATACTGAAGCAGTGACTATAACCCTACCAAATCAAACCGTACCAAAAACAACTGGACTGGTTGCTCCAGTAATGCCTCAATGTACAGCTTCACTGGTACCCAACAATCCTCCCAATATCCCTTTAGATGCAACACCAATCCAAACATTTCCCAAAACAAGTCTGTGTCCTCCTGTAGCAACTGTGCAGAGTTCTGGAAAATCATCAGTAAATAAACCTACAACAAAAACGTCATCACAAGATGCAACATTGTTACCGCCAAGCCACAAACCGCCAAAAACAATGGGTTTGAATGTTACTACAGCCACAAAAGAGGCTTTCGCGCTCAGACAAGTCCAAAGCTGCCCTAATTCCCTACAGAGGTAAGGTAAAACAAGCAATGGATGCATTGCTTGTCCCTCAATTTAAAATTACTTGTATTACTTTTGGAGCAGTGGTTGACTTGGACTATATTTTTAAAGTATTACTGTTTTTATGTGTTTTGCTCAAATAAATGCAGCCTGTAAGCAAAAGTGATTATATATAGTCTGTGTATAAACGTATAGTACTGCATAGTTTTATAAATGGCAATTTCTTTAATCTTATACAGATTACAGGTCCACACAGTATCAGCACCTCTGGCTAAGAAACCGACTGAAGCAGTCGGAGCAGCAAACCACATTTCAGGTGGAATACAGATTAAAATAACTCCAGCTACAGACAAGAATTCAGTACAAATGAAGAGCCATAACCCTCCTAAAACCTGTTTTAAAGTAATAGGTAAGTAACCTGTATTTTTTATTTGTTCTGATAACATAAAAACTAATTAAAAGTAAAAAAAATTAATAATTTGAAAGAAAATTAAATTCAAGGATATGTGTAATTGGCAATGTCAGTAAATAGTTTTCAGAAGAGAATAAAATAACCACCGAATGACAGAACTGTGCTTGTGTGAATTTGTTTTCAGAGGTTAAAGAAGTGACAGGAGGCCTTTAGTATAGCCTGACCTTAGAAATCTGAAGTATCTAGAAAATGATAATCCTTTGTCCCTGGCACATTATTGTATCTTCCACTCTCCTGCAGCTGTTCCCACTCCAACCCAACATGAAGTGCGTTATAGATCAGATATCAACAACACCATGAATGTTTCATAGTGATGGCTGACCCAAGATTCCCACTGATTTAGACAAATCGTTGTCTGAAAAACACATATAACAGTGTCTTTCTGGCTCTTTTCAGATGATGTTTTACTTCAGCCTGCGCCTTTTGCTCACCGGTTTGTCTCGCTGAAGTCTAACCCTCCACCCAGTGATACCTTCAGTATCCACACCAGAGAAGTGCTGGGAGGGTGAGATGATGACTTAAATCAATTATTTATCATGTAATAATTTATTTAGCACCTTTGACAATTTTTTTACCACCATATTTAATATCTGTATCATCAGTGGTCGCTTTGGCAAGGTGCACAAATGTACGGAGACTAAGACAGGGATGAGGCTTGCTGCTAAAATCATCAACACAAGAAATACCAGAGAAAGAGTAAGTAGATCTGTGTACATACGTAATACAAATATAACTGAAAGCATCTGGACTTTGAATAGAAGTGTCATAACATACATGTAGAACTAGGTACATTACTTACAAATTGTTTAGTCCATCACTGTTTACATGATGAAAACTGTAGTTTGGGTTTAATGTAAGAAATACAGTGGGTTTGTGAGCTGAGTTTATTTAAACACTTGAACACTAATTCAAATGTGTTGTTAAATTATTGAAATATTAACTTCCTCAGAGATATTTCAAGTAAATATCACGTCAAAGGTGTTTGGCTGACAAAAACCTTTAGGAATCCTTGCATTAATGAACAAACA
Source organism: Labeobarbus marequensis (assembly GCA_034780575.1). Lineage (NCBI taxonomy): Eukaryota > Metazoa > Chordata > Actinopteri > Cypriniformes > Cyprinidae > Labeobarbus > Labeobarbus marequensis. Next base: position 20,580,310 of record JAUZSZ010000143.1, read on the forward strand.
CTAATAAACATAAAAATAACAATTATATTACACATCCAAAGTCTTTTAGATTTGAACATATTTTGTTCAGAATCAACAGTAAATGAAAGTCACTCTAGATATAATGAAGACAAAGAATAATTAGGGAAAATGAATATATTCTAAATGATATATGGCCATTGTTTACATAATGTGTAACCATGTAATCCATAAAAAGGTGATTGTAATTTTATTGTAAGCATTATAAAATGTAATTGCAAATACTTGATTTTTGGAATCTGATTACGTAATCCTGATTATATGTAATCAGTTACTAGCCAGCTCTGTATGCATGTTGCTGTGAAACTAGTGCTCTGCTACCACAATTTGTTTTTATTAACAACATAACAGTACCATAATAAACTAGAGGTTATCTGAGGCAAACAAAACGAGTTGGATATTTACAACTGTGACAAAAATAGGGACACTTATTTAAAGGCCCTCAGCTCGATTCCAAGCCATAGCGACTTGATAGATAAAAGTGACCCTGGACTACAAAACCAGACTTAAGTCACTGGGGTATATTTGTAGCAATAGCCAAAAATACATTGTATGGGTCAAAATAATCGATTTTTCTTTTATGCCAAAAATCATTAGGATATTAAGTAAAGATCATGTTCCATTTAGATATTTTGTAAATTTCCTACCGTAAATACATCAAAACTTAATTTTTGATTAGTAATATGCATTCTAAGAACTTCATTTGGACAACTTTAAAGGTGATTTTCTCAATACTTAGATTTTTTTGCACCCTTAGATTCCACATTTTCAAATTTCTCGGCCACATATTGTCCTATATATAAACCATCATAATAATACACCATAATAAACTATACATTGATGGAAAGCTTATTTATTCAGCTTACAGATGATGTATAAATCTCAATTTCACAAAGTTGACCCTTATGACTGGTTTTGCGGTCCAGGGTCACATATTTCCAAAGAAATTTCGTCCGCAATGTTATGATTTCTATTTGATCGCATTTCCAAAAAAAAAAAAAAAAGACATTTTTACACGAAACTGAATTGAAAATACTAAACTATTTTAAAATTACATTTGAGGTCATGCATATGCATATGCACACTTTTTTGCTTACTATTTTTAAAAAACGAGTATACAGTGTATACTGAAACACATTCGGTTAGTAGTAAGCTAGCAATCCTTTCCGAACATGCTCTAGTCATACCTTGTATGACAAAACATGCCAAAATGTGTTTGTGCGTTATCAGGAATTCTCATTAAAATCAATCATCTGAATCTCACCCTCCGTACTGATGCACACTGTGCTTGGTATTCTCTGTAAAAATCCTGCCTTTGTTTTTCCATATGGCTTGGGCGTGTTAACATCATTGCACTAGAACTGTTAGCCTGCAGCTATGGGCATTAGCATAGGAAAATCCGGTCCGTCCAGGCCGGCTGCCAGTCGCCCGCAGACGCATCTGTGCGAGCTGTTTTCCAGGCAACTAGTGATGTCTCCCATGAAATCTCTTCTGGAGATGAATCGTCTCAGATAGGTGGTTGATTGAGCCAAATGAATAGTATGAACTTTAGGAAATGTATTGTTGTGAAGTGCTTCAGGATATTTGTACAGTATGTGCTTTTGACATATGGACTTTCAGATGCATCGTGACTGGGAAAGAAAAGGTTCCTACCATACTAAGGTAGGAACCCATCTGTTGCCTCAGGAAACAGTCTCATTTCTCTTTTTTTCCTCTGCCGTATATCTGTGCAGACACAACGGAAAAATACTGAGGTAAATGAAGTATGTTTTCAGGAGTGCGTGCCATCACTCAGATCAATAAACACCAGCACCTGGGGGATTGCATCTATCAAAACCTGAGAGGAGAAGATGTTGAAACTACCACCGATCTATCTATCATTTAATTTATAAAACCTATAGAAAAACCGTCATGAGAAAGCGAGACAGAGAGATACGGGAGGTAGAGTAACCACAGCAGATAAACTGCAACTCCCGCAGCTGATCGCTGACCTGCCGTTGCACATTGAGAAAGTGTTTAAGATGACTGAGTGCGTTAACCCCAATAGAGGACCTGAGTGAGTGCAAGACCTGGCCAATAACTTTACCAATAATTCATAGCAGGGAGGCAAACTGGGCTAGCATGAAGGCATTTCAAAACGGTAGGTACACCAAGCTTCGGACAAATTTTAAGGCAGCATATAGCAAAAAGCCAAGATAATGCTAGAATGCATTGCAACCCCCAAATTCTGATGCTTAATTTTGCATATTAAAATGCAATTACATTTTACGGTTTAATTAAGCAGCAAAAATAAAGAAACAGAAAAAATATATGAAAATAAATAAAACTATAATGCATAATTATGTATATACAATGTATTATACATTTTAAATATACAGTGATTTAAACAAATCTGCATTATATATATATATATATATATATATATATTATTACTGTCTATCTATCTATCTATCCGTCTGTATTTAAACAGTAACATGTAATTACAGCAGCAAAAATAAAGAAATAAAATAAATAGTAAAATTAGAAGAAAAATAAATAAAACTAAAATGCATTATATACAGTATTATACATTTTAAATAGTGATTTAAAAATATCTACATTATATAGTTTATTGTACATTCTATATAACACAGCAATCGAAAAAATAAAATAATGTGTGTATTAAACATTTTATATATGTATATAAATATATACATATGCGTGTGTGTGTGTGTGTGTGTGTGTGTGTGTATATATATATATATATATATATATATATATATGTTCTGACTGTTGTAACATGAGCAGAATTTCTCAGGGAAAAATTGAGAAATATTGGACATTTATATATTAAATAAACAAATGTTTTTTAATTAAATAAAAATGGCTGACAATACTATTCAGGCATTTTCCACAACCTAACGTAAATATTGATCTGTAAAACCTATAATGTCCTTTCTGCAGTTAAGTGCGACCTCCCCGACCCCCTAAAAAAAATCAATATAAGTAAATAAATAATAAATTAACAATATGTTTTTCTGCTGGTTGCCTTCAGGAGCCCTGGATTAAGACCTC
>JAUZSZ010000143.1:20614554-20629023 GCA_034780575.1 Labeobarbus marequensis
GGGTGAATCCAACAATCAGCTTGCTCAAAACAAGTGAGTCTTCATGTTCTTTTCCCTTGACCTTAATAATAAAAAAAAAAAAACTGACCCTGTAAGGCAAACATGCAATGTTTCTGAGCATTGCATTTTTGGGTAAATTAACCTTGTAATGGTTTGGTTGAATGTAACCAAGTTTAACCACTAGGGGCGCTCTTATTTATACTTGCATACCGGTTTGTTTAACAAAATGGGGCTGAGGTGATTTTTGCTTTAAATCTGCACTCATGTTTTTGTTAGGCCAGAGCCATCTACCACCATCAGTTTATCTGATGGACTACGGGCACCACGGACTCTTCCATGGAAACTCTGTAAGCACTCTTAACACTTTATTTAACTAGGGGTTTTAGCTTATAAACAAGTCTGCTCTTCTATCTGTGGGTGTTACGAACGCTCCTGTAGATGGCAGCAGCACCCTTAGCTGATTCAAGCAGTCCTGTGACATTTTCAGGGGCCAGTTGCATAAACTCAGTCACTGTTAAGACGGTCTTAAGAACTAGTTTCACAAATTAGTAGTAGACCAGGCATAATCAGTCTTTTCAGATTCACATAGACCAATCTGCTTTTTTGTAACTGAACTTAAAAAAAAAAAAAGGCCTGTTTTGAAGGGAAGAAAATGGATGACTTATAACTTAAGACTAGTACAAGTAGTTTATACTACCTGCCCCTGGCTGTGTATATGTACCAATATTACCATCTTTCTCACTACCTTTCCTCCCTCTTTACTAAGGATGTCACATCTGGATGGACTTCACCGGCTAATATTACTTATTTAATACTTTGAGCCCTGTGTGATTTCTAGCCCAACTTGTTTAAAGTCTGCTTATATTTTAAAGCTTTAAATTTTAAAGTGTGAAGTTTCCCTTTTCCTATTTTCTACAAGTTAATACGCTGTTTATAACCGGCTATGTTCCATGTGTAGAGACTCTCCTTAGTGAACCAAAGAATTATACATTTCAAAGGAAAAACCATCAGTGCCATTCTTTCTGGACTATTTGCTTTAAACTTTCTTTGCATTTTTGTGGAAGTGGAAACCTTTAATCTTCACTTGTATGACTCATTAAAGATTTCTTTAAATGCAAAACTCCATTGCTGCTTTTTTTGTTTTGTTTTTTTTAAATCATGCTGCAACAGAGCACAAATTCAAATGTCTTTTTGGAGTTTGATACATTTGGCTATAATATATTTAACTGAAATTTCACTTTAGATTTGTAGTAACAACACTTTGGGTTATAGTGACTTAATTAGCTTAATTTAGAAAATAAATGGCTGTTTTGATGGTGCAAAAAAAATCCTTTAAAAAAAACTTGTGCATAAAATAGAACACATTTTTACACTTTACACTATTTGTGTTTAGCCTTCAATTTGCACAGTTTGCAGAAGAACATTGAGCAAGATCTAAAGTATTTTTAAATTCAGGATTTTTCTAAATGAACTTATCAGTACACTAACAACTAACAATACTCTTTATAAATTAAGACCAATAAATGTTGTAAATTGTTGCACTATTGGATCTTTGCAAATATACATTTTTAATTTCTACCTGTTAAGGTTTTGGTGGTTTTAATTGCCCTCATTCTTGTATTACAGGTTCCCCTTTTTTTTTTTTTTTTTTTTTTTTTTTTTTTTTTTTTTTTTAAATTATGAGGTCATTATGTTCTTGCACAGTGTGCTTTGAGCATTTTTAATTAGTGTGTGAACGTTCTGTCCTTTTTCCGTTAGAGTGGCTGCTTTGAGTCAGAGACGATGGGCTAGTGTTACCCATGTGTCAATATGAATGGAGCATGAGTTAGTATGGCAGGGCCACAGGTCTGCCCCCTCTCCCTCATCTCCCGTGCCTCGTTTAACCCGCACAGACAGCTGGCCACACCAGCTCTCCCCTGCTAGCTGCACTAACTACAGACATTTGCTCAAATGACAGGGTCTCTGTTTGTGTGCTTGTGTTTACGTAGGCAGGGCTGATTGCTCGCCCCCTCTGGCGTCTCTGTATATGTGTGCCTGTTAAACACAGCTGTGTAGCACTTCCTTTGGTGCTCTGTTGCTCCGAGGAGCACTTTACAAGCTCGCTTTCATTTTTAAATTTCACACTTTGGGCATGTGAGCAAATTAAGTGCAGTGCTGTTGGAGTTTTGTGGGGGGGGTTTTTTCTTTTCTTTTTTTCTCACGTGATGGTGAAAATTAAAGCAGTATCCTGCAAGATGATGTCCTATACTTAATCTAAAAGTGGATTTACTTTTTACTTTTGTTTAATTGTGAGTGTGAACAGGCTAAAGGATTAATTAAAATGGTGAAAGAATGGCCAAGTTTCATTATGTAAAATAGACTATTTGTTGGTGTTATTACAATTTAAAATCTAAAATTTAATTAGTTTATAATATTTTAATTATAACAAATATATTTTTAATGTTATGCAGTGCAAGTTGTTCCTGTGGTGGCAGATCATTCTAATATAGTTGAATTTTGTGCTCAAGTAACTTATTTTCAGTGCTGAAAATAATTGTGCTGCCTAATTTGTTACCTTTCCAGAATTTGCATGGAAAGTTTAAAAGAACAACTTAATGAATTTTTGTTCATAATATGTCTTTACTGTTGCTTTTAATTAACTGAATGCATCTCTGCTGAATAAAAAATCACAAACTTTTGAACAGTAGTAAACTTAAAATGGATAATGCATTGGATAAAGAACAAAAATACTATTCTTCAACGGTACATTCCTCTCATTATTTCAAGCTTTTATAATATAACTTCATGAATGGTATTTGGGAAATGCTAAAAATAAAAATCTCATGAGACCACAGGATTTTTCTCCCATAGCTCAATAATATGGGATAGAATATTGCCCAGCTCCTCAATTCTTTAATCTTAAGCCATAACTAAACCAGATCTGAATGCAGAGACAAATCCTAGATTACACACAATACATGCTGCAATGTGATTGACAATAAAGACCCCTCATTTGCATCTGGTTTTCTCCCCTCCACTAGATGCTGAAATTAGCCAGTGTCATACTGTAGTCCCTCACATGCTTTGTTTTGACATGAGTGTGTCAGTTCATCATTGGCCACGATGGTCTGCAGAATGGGACTTTACTTGTGGAGCTGACTAGAAATGGGTCACTTGTACCCAACAGCTATGCTGAAAGAAAAATAACGCAATGTAGAATTGCGTTTTAGTCACATTCATCTAGATTTTAATGTGGTCATTAATAGGCTATACTTGGATGTGAAGTATAGCCTAATAACTATAATAAAATTGGATGTGAATGCATCTTTTGGAGCAGGAAATAGTGTTATTGTTGTATGAGTGTTGTTCCCTGCCCTTTCTCTGGATTGCTGTATACTATTCATGAGGTGCAAATGTATTCTGTCCTTCAATTAATTTTCCCCAGAGAGCAATTCTAGCAGCTTGTGCTGTGTCTTTCTGTTCTGCCAGTGTTTTGCAGTTACATCAGAGAGCACATAACATCAACATTTGCTCGCTGTTTACTGAGGCAAAAATAGTTTAGTAGAATTTTGTAGTTCAGTGTGATATTGTAGATTTTTTTTTTAACTTTTGTTTCACTCCATACTGTCATCTTCCCTATTTTTTTTTCTTTCTTTTTAATAATAGTAATATTATTCATTACTGTTTATTGTAGCAGGGAATAATAGCATTTCCACCACATAATTGACAATATTTGACTTTCTCGTAATTATGACTTGGTGTCCTTCATAATTTCAACTTTTCATAATTATGACTGTCAGTTTCAACCTTATGACTCTAAAGTTGAAATTCATTTTGTCTCTTTTTTGTCATAATTATGTCTTCACATCTCAGTTTCATAATTTAACTTACTATAGTTCTGATTTGGTATCTGTATTTTGATTCGTCAGTTTCAACTTTTCATAATTTATACTTTTTAAAGTGTTTTGTCAATTATGACTAAATCAATTTCAATTTTCATCTCCTAATTGACTGCCATAATTTTACTGTTGTCATAATTATGATTTAGTATCTCAATTTTGATTAATTTTTTATCATAATTTTGACATTTCATTTAATAATTTACTGTCGTCATTTTAACTTTCCACGTCAAATGACTAATATTGACTTGTTAATTTCAACTGTCATTTTTGTACCATAATTGTATCTCATAATTTTGACTTCATCGCAACTTACTGTCCATTTCAAGTTTTTGCCATAGTTATGACTTAATATCTAAGAATTGACTTTTCATGTCATAAATGACTGTCATAATTTTGTCATAAATGACTTGTAATGTTTTACCAAAGCATGTTTGTTTTTGATTTTTCAAAAAAGAACTGTTTTACATTTTAATTTTTAAACTTCAGTCACACTTTGTTTTAAGGTCCAGTTCTCACTATTAACTAACTTTTAACTTTTGCCTCAAACTCCTAATTTGTTGCGTATAGGTAGTTAAGTTTAGGTATGGGGTGGATTAAGGGATCTAAAATATGGTCATGCAGAAATAAGACATTAGTATGTGCTTTATAAGTAACAGCTATTTTGCTAGTAATATGCATGCTAATAGGCAACTAGTAAATAGCAAGAATGCTGCTAAGCTGTAAAGCACGTTGCACTGTGTGGTTTGTTATATGGCATATTTTAAGTTGCGTGTTTTATGCGTAGAGGTACATATGTACATAATATACATGTTGCAAAAACAGTAGTCTGAACAATATAGCAAGACTATAAAGGGAAAAAAAGACACTTAAGCGACGTTTGATCTTTGGACAAAATGGATTTTAAAGAAGATCAGTTCTGTTCTTCAGTGTTCTATTTGCAGTAAATTCATCCAACATCAAATTTCCCCCTTTTTCTTTTGATTATTTTTTTTTCTTTTATTGGTGAGCCAGCATTAAACCTTGATTTGTCTTTAACAAGATTTTCTCAATTAATGCAGAGCAGTAATGCACTTAAATCAATGTCATGCACTTAAAGCATTCAATCTTTGCTTTTAATAGTGCTCTCTCTGTTTGTGAGGGTTCCTGAAGCCCAGACAGTACAATAAGTGGTGGGGAAGGATGCCTAATAAAGGTGTATTATTTGCATGCAATGTGATAACTGAAGGACTCTGAGCTTAGGTTGAGGTTTCCGCACTGTCTGGGTCACCATCTGCGTAAGCACTGTGTGAAAGAGCAGCTCAGCAGGACTCACCGCGCTGCAGTTTGAGACTGCATGTTTGAAAAGGTTCAGCAAGACATTTCTGACAGAAACCCATGGGAAGCTCAGTCATGCAGAGTGAGCGGGTAGACGATCAGCATGAATTTGATTGCATCACCGTTCCTTAAAACTCAGAGAACTTGCCTTATATTACCATTTAACGTGATTGTTTTAGTTTTTATTATTGTTTATAACAGCTTTCTGAAATACTTGATGACTACCATGGCTGCTTGCATGTCTCTTGCATCACAGCGCAGACTCACAATCTCGTTTCATACAAACTCACAGGACTTTAGTTCATCTTGTAGCGAGGCCAATTTTTTTTTTTTCTTAAAATAATTAAGATAATATACAGGTAAATTTATTAAATTTCTTTTGAAATCATTTATAGAAGGCATCTTCCACCAAATATAGAAGTAAATGTAATGTGCATAAAAAAGTTCAATATTTTTCCCTACATATGGAAGATTTTAAAAGGTAAATTCATATTAAAGAAACACAATTGTAAGCAAGTTATAGGCCTACACTAAAAATAGATATAGTTTTTCATTTTTGAGATTTTAACTGTAAAGGACTGTAAAAATGATATTGTAAAAATCCACTACTTCTCTTACTATATAATAAGAAATCTACTGAGTAATAAAATATTGAAAGTTTTTGAAAGTGAAAACAAGTCGTCTTAAAATTTACAGTGCAAAACCGTCAATTGACATTGTCAGAATTTGCTGTGTGACACTTCACAATTGATGGTTTATTTAAATAACTTGTACATTATAGTTTTATTTGTTATATTATGATGTTTACTGCATTATTTTAGTGTCGTGTGTTACCATGATGTTTTGTTTTTGTATGACACCATGCACCTCAATATATTATTTACCTTTTCGGTGCTGGGTCCTCAGTTGTGGAATAGTTTGCCTGTACAACTTATGTTGGCCCACTCTTTATCAGTTTTCTAATCTCTCCTTAAAACTCATTTATTTTCCTTAGCCTTCAACGTGTTAATTTGTTGACATTCATTCCTGTTTCAAATTGCGTGTGTTCATGTTATATCGAGCAGCCTATTTTATTTTGTATTTTATATTGGACTTATTATTCTCCTCATGTACAGCACTGTGGTCAGCCTCTAGGCTGTTTTGAAAGTGCTTTAAAAACAAATAAACTTAAACTTACCTCCTCAGCTTGTGGAAAAGCTGCTTGTGATGAGCTTTGATTCATCATATGGATTTCTCATCATCACCATACAGTTTTACTGAAACCTAAAATATTGCTATTGTAGTTTTTCTACCATAATTTTTTTTAAACCTTTTTTGCAGTGAAGATTTTAAACAGTAAAAAAAAATGCTACGTTTTTTTTTTTTGCATTCAAAAACAAAGCGTTAAATGAAATTCAAAGTATGTTTTCCTCATATGACTTTATCAACACCCGCAAAACTCTCGCAACCCTTTCATCAGAAAATAAAATGTGTAATAATATGCAGCAAGCAACTTAAGCTGTCAATTCTCATTGAAATCTAGTTATGCAATATTTGGTGCATACAAAAACATTTGTGCTTTGCAGTACTGTGCCAGGGCTTAAAATGCCTTTTGCTGTCAATCACATTTAGACTCACTGGACTGAACAAAAAGGAAGGGAAGGGGGAAAAAACAGTCTGTCACTTCCTGTTCCTCACACACCACTGGAGTGATGGGTCGCTCTGTCCTGACTGTGATGGAAAGGTATTGCAGCTGTTACTCCCAAATGCTGAGCTGGAGTCTGAGGCTCATGGGACGACAGGAAGCGCATTAAAGCATTTGTGTTTGTGCATGCAAAACAGAGACAGGCATTCAGAAGGATAGAGAACAATAGCAACTGAATTAGCAGGGTGAATTAAAAAGGATGAGAAAAGTCTGGACATCATGGTGCCTCATGTCAGTTATTAAAGCATCTGTGGGTGTATGACTAATACCGTACTAAGGCTAGGCAAATAGTAGCCTATATATGTTGTTTTTCTCCAAAGCTAACAGCTGTGTGACCGTGAGAACTCAATCTTTCACATTTGCAGACAATTAAGCTACAGCCTCTCCAAAGAACTGAATTCTAGGACTTTCCTCTAAATGAAGGATTTCTGTATATAGCATGTAGAGTGTCAGTTGAGGGTAACTGAGGCTATGAGATGGTGTGATTAAACGCAGCAAGTTTTATTCCCTGAGTCACGCAGTTAGTCTCCAGAGAATCTTTTTTAGGCCATGTCCCCCGTGGCTTTTCGGCAGACCCTTGATTTTGTATAACATCTGTCAACGATGAATACAAATACTGATTACTTGTGGGAGTTAAAGCTGTCAGATATGATCTAAAAAGAAGAGATTTCATAGATGGTGAATGGTTTTGGATTCACCTCAAAGTAGTTTAGGGCATCGTTATAATTATGTTTTTCTGTCAGTATAAGTCTCAGTGACGGGTGGTAACAAAGAGTGACTTCCTGTGTGCAAAGAGGCCTACTGAAGAATCACTGTAAAAAATCTGAAATGATTTCTGCCTCCTTGAGCTCTACACAATGGCTTGTTGCATAACCGGTTAAGGTGGTTGCATCCCACCTAGACCCTTTTTTTATGCTTTTCACATTTAGGCTAACATGTATTGTAGAAGCCTCACATTTTTTCGCCTCTTTTGACTCTGACATTTCCCCTGCTCCATAGCCTTTCTCTAGCTCTGTCAGTTCGTAATGCCACGTCACTTCTCAGGACCGTACCGCTGTCTGACAGCCACTACCACCGGGAGTGACCTTTTCTTCCATTCCTTTCATCCATGCTACCACTCGTTCTCCCTCTATCTTGAAAGAAGGGCTGAAGAAATATAAAGCAATCACAATATCAATCATTCAGTGGCTCTCTGGGGAAAATTCATGAGAACCCGTAGCAAGATTCTCTCTTTTTAGTTCCGTCATCATGATATTCTGAGGGAGAAAAATAAGATATGCATAGATGGCAGAGTCTAACTCCACAGGCTGAAAAAAGTTTAAAATTTTTATCTCCTAACTGTGAAATATTTAAAATATTTAAACACCAGATGAGCATAAAGATATCTACCCATAATATATATTCATCCTAGACCAGCCCAAAGAGAATCTGCAATATTATACACATATGTACTGCGTTAATTTGAACAAAATGCGGTATAGGGCTATTATAGTAAACTAAAACCATAAAAAAACTTGCAAGAAACTAAAAGTGAAATAAAAACGATATAAACATTTTAAAAACTAATAAAAATGACAAACACAACAAAATATGAAATATAAAAATAAAAACCAATTAAAAATTAATATAAACTACAATAGTATCTCAATTATACTAAACACAAAAATCATATTAATATGCTGATTTGGTGCTCAAAAACGTTTATTTTTATTATGTTATGTTAAAAACAGTTGAGCTGCTTTATGTTTGCATGAATTATTTTTTTCAAGATTCTTTGATGGTCAGAAAAGTTCAAAAGAACGGCATTTTTTTTAAATTATTTTTTTTGTAACATTATAAATGTCTTTGCTATGACATTTGATTAATCTTTACTGAATAAAATATGAATTTATTTAGAGAACGATTCCACCTGAGCCTTATCATAGCCTATTTATCAATCAAAACTGAACAAATTTAGATTATGCTGTTTATAGTATAAGAAACCAACAACTGTATGATAAAGCAGTGCATTACAAGCTTCATAAAAAGCACTGTGATTTAAAAAAAATAAAAATCATCAGTGGCCGGTTACAGCCGGGTGCGGTCTGGTGAGCTGAATGTCCTAGGATTGGGGTCAATGATATAGCATGCAACCTTAATCTCTAATTTGGATTATAGTTCCCTATTCTCCATTGCATGTATTTCAGCACCATCTGTTTTAAGGCACCGAATATAGTAACATCTTTGGCATGTTTTCAGCAGTCACATGTATTATACATTGAATGGCTTTGACCGTGTTTTTATGATGTCATGCTTGTACGCAGCTGTGTGTACAAATACAGGGGACAAGTTATTATCCAACTGATTTAAAAAAAATTATGCAACATCTCTGTAATGTTGCCCTCAGGTTTTGGTTTATGAACGCTGACATTTTGCATAATAGTTTGTTAATGGAATTAAGAAACTAAGGGCTACAGGTTGTTACATAATAGTTTGCTGTGCTACTATAGTCATAATTACAATTCATTCACCGCAATATTTGTGGTTCAAAAGTACTGTCTTAAAATCAAATGCACCACTTGTTATATTCTCCTCAGGCTAAAGCTCATGTGGAAAGGCAGCCGGTGAGTCAGCAGAATGTCAAATTAAAAAGCTGACATATTTTGAGTCATTCTAAGCTTTTTAGCTGCTTGTTGGAGGAAAAACATATTGTTGCAGTTTAAAATGTTAACATCAACCATCAGTTTTAAGCTTCCGAGGACATGAGCTGTTAACAGAATTAAAACGTTTGATGGCCTTTTCTACCAAATATGAAAAGTAGATTAATTTTATATTTGTGGAGATATTTAATAGTCCACCAAAGCTTAGCTGTAAGTGATCTGAACTGTGGGTGTAATGCAGCTGCCAAGATACCTAAGGAAAAGATGAACTAATGTGCTTCCATGTGGAAAAGGTCATGTGATAAATGGAAATTAAATTAATTTGTTGTCCTTTTCTTTCTTTTAAATAATTATTTTTGTAGAACTTGATTCACGTTTTTTCCTCTACTGAAGACACTGTTGGACTTTGCAACTGACCTGCAGAGGTTGAGTAGTCATGTATCTGATTTTTGTGATTGATATATCAGAATGCAATCATTTATTTATGTATGTATTAAGAATGTAAGATGTGATGGCTGCTAGTTAATCATCTAATCTGATGGACAGATGCAGGATTGTCATGTTTTGAACCTTTGAAAAACACTAAAATATCTAAGAACTAAAACGGAACAGTGTTTTTAGTTCTCTATTTCCTTTTAATGCATTTTGCATGCAAGTTCACACAATCTTTCTTTAACACATTAAGAAATTCTTGAATCATTTCGACGAGTCACATGAATCAATTCAGCCAATATAAATACAAAACAAATGATTAATGAATTTTTGTCCTGGATTTATGAATTTGTCCGGTTATCTTTATCTGCTCTTGTTGTTTCAGGTGTCTTCACGAAGATGTGTTTTGAAAGATGTAGACAAATATTCATCACCACACACTTCTGGGTTTTAAAAAAGTTGAATGCATTGTTCGGTCTCCATTGTTTGCGACATTAACAGGTTCTGGTCCAAGATGAAATAGCCTATATAAAAATACATTTAGTTCATCATTGGCATGAGAATCATACCAACAGGTGTCGTTCATGAGAGATTGCCAGTTTGTGTCAGATTTATGGCACGACTCATGCAGCAATCATAATAATATCCGCATCTTTAGAAGGTCTTCTGTCCTCCACCAGCAGATTTATCATACTCTCGGACTTGATGAGTAGATTGCACCCGAGGAAAAAGATGCCAAAAATGACCGTCAGTGACAGCACGCAGAGAACCGCAATCTGCACCAAACGCATGATGAACTGATCGCGCTCGTCCTGAATCGGTGAACCGAACCCGTCGCTCGTGATCACCGAGAAGTTGCAGCATTCTCGAACGCTTTCCAAAGGCTGCTTCGCTGTAGAGATCGTCCGGTTCAGTAGTCCGTGTGAAACATTCATGTCGAGTTTTCTGTGGCGTGTGTAACGCGTATTGATGTTTTAAAACTTCCAAAGGTCCTGGGTTTGCCAAGGTCACTTGTGCGTTTCCATGAATATAGTTTAAAAGTTAAAAAAATAGTCGTCGAAGCGTCGGTTTGTGGCAGATAGTCTGGTTTATTTGTGATATCTGATGGAGTACATCTTCGAAGCATCTCTGCACCAGTCTCAATGATGTCTGGAAGAGCGCACTCCGGTATTTTAGTGCGCCTTGCAGCGAGCGCTGAGAGGAGCGGCGACGCGCACACTTTCTTCTGAACTCAGTGGGAGGGGATGTCTTAAAATTATGTACCTCTTTTGAAATGAATTTTCAAACAGAATTCACTAACCACGAAGGGTTTTCTTCCTTTTTCTGTTTCAGAAGTTACTTCGTTACCAAGGAGAAACCGCGTAGCCTAAGTCAGAGTTGAGAATTGTGAAGTAAATTCATAAAATGTGAAGTAAATTCAAGATAAATCAAGGTAAATATCACTTTAGCAGTATATATATATATATATATATATATATCGTGTGCCATTTCAAATTAAGTTTATATATTTCAGATTGCGAAAAGTGTGAAAATATTATGTACGCGTATTCAGGGTACATAAAAATGCTAGCTATGAAATTAGCCTTAATGGATAGGCCACTTTATTCCAAAAACGACTAATATCATTTCCACCACCATCATTTCCATCATAGTGTTTTGAGGTGTGACAAATTACTTTTTTAGAGTTTCAGTTACAAATCTAACGTTACTGCAGACACAATTATGCTGTGACAACACTGTCGAAAATAGTAATATCAAATTAAGTAAACAAATGAGTGTAAAAGGTGAGTTTTAAGGGAGGCTCAATTTATAAATATCCACATATATCTTTATAAATAGCCAAAATGGCCAGTAGTGGAAAGAAACACCCTGTAATTTATGTAGCCTATTCGAATAACGTGGTGTAGCTCTACCCTGGAACGCTAGATGGCAGTATTACCCTGCTTTACCAGCAGGCGTTTTCTGTACCATTACACACAAACAACAACCACCACCACAACAAAAACATAAGCCATAAGGATTTAATGAATTAGGTATTTCTTTCACGACTACACAATGGAAGTGTGGCCTTCAGGCTTTATGTGTTTGCTTTGGTGTTCGCCATGCACTTTCACAACACTGAGAATACACACAAATGTGCACAAATTAAGTTTTTTTTGTTATATTTACATCCTCAGTGGCATAATTCATTTTTTGAATCCCAAAGCAACACAAATGTATGCACAAATTTGATTTTTAAGTGCACACTTTTTGCCCTGCATTCTTGATGAAAAACATCAAATGACAAAGAATTGTATCTCTCCTTTTTAATAGAACACATTATCACACTTATCTGAAGTTCATCAAAGCCTCTATATATGCATAGTGCTTAGTCTTACAGAAAGTTATGTTATGGTATTTGAACTACTTGAATGTTTTAAACGACAAATACTTCAATTTTGAATGACTAAACAGCTTTCATCAGCCATTCATCTGTAGATGGTGGACATCCTCATGCTAGCAGTGCTCAGAGATGCACCTTCAACCTTTTGCTTTTTAGAACACAAATGTAATTGCTGGTTTAGGATTACTCTCTAAGGAGAGGCTGATGATCTTTGCAGATGCATGACAGCCGTTTGACATTATCTAATTAATATTATACAACAGCTAGTTCCGATCCTTAAAATTGATTGGGCGAGGGCCATTCCAAGAGAGCTGATATTCAGTCCAGCAGCACTGGAACTTTTCACTGTTTGTATCACTGCTTAAACATGTTAGTGGCGTTCCAGACGGGCTGGCAGTGCAAATATCGATCACGCTTGGCTGCTTTTAGAACTAATTAGGCCTAACAATTCATTTTTGATTATTATAATTTTTTAATGCATAATTAAATTGATAATTTTATTATATTATTATTTATTTTTATTATTATTTTACTTATTCATTTTATCTGGTGTAAAAAATATTCTTTCTTACTTTTTTATGAAATGTGACTTAATCAAGCTCATATTGCTAATACGTTCTTAGTGAGATTGCCATAAACAAGATGAGGTTGATTTATTCTTTCGAAAAAGGAAAAAATTATTTGCTGCAACATGTGTGAAGCAGAGAACTGGAATATTGGTAGCTGGTAAATTAGTCACCACCATGTTGTTAGCAACTTGTTTCCGTTTTACTGTGGCGCAGGATTTTCCTCAGGCCCAGGTGAAAGTGATGGTGTCGCTTACACTTGCCAAGTAGTGTGATAATCCCAGAGGGGCCTGACTTGACGAATACGCACTCCGTCACATCTAAGTGCCGTTATTGATTTCATGTGATGAGAGCTTATTTTTAAACTCAAGGCTAATGTTAGGGACCGGCAATCCCCACCCACAACACCCTTCTGGAAGCCCAAAATATAATTCCTCTGGTGGACAACGTGTACACTGAGAGGAAACTACGCCTGTAGTGAGTGGGAGAAATAGAGAGAGAGTGTGTGTATTAGCAGGTTAGAATGTGCTCTCATGTTTGTGGATGAAATAACATATAAAATTACATGCATAAATGGAAAAAGTTGGAAGGAGAAAGCAAATGATTTATTTCTACTTTAAAAAAGTGGAAACACTGAAATTCAGGTCAAATGCTGCTTTATTTACAACAGAACGGTTGACATAGTTGTTTTACTCATTCATTTGCATTCTGTAAGAGAATAAACCTGATCAGCCAGTTTCATAGCCTGCCTATTGTGGTTGACAAAACACGGGAATTGTGTGAAATACCATGTTAATACAAACAGAGAAGTTTTACTATATATCAGTTGAAATGTGCGACATTCCTGTCTGTTCTCACCGTGTCTCATTGGTAAAGCTGGTTTTCTAACAGCTGTGTGGTAACAATGCAGTTGCTGGGTGAACGGGCCTCACTGCACATATTGAAGCATTCCCTGTGGGTCATGCTGCTCTAAGAGGGGTCCCTACGTGACCAACTGAGCATTAATATTTCTGTTAATATTTGTTGTGCATTTAAGGCGCCATATCCGAAGGAATGAGAAGATAAAGGAGCTCAATATAGTTAAAAATAACTTTTTGTGAATTTTCACAAGCTCAGTTTATTATACTTATTTCTTATTATTGTAGATGATTATTTATTTCATTTATTATTATTATTATTTTTTTAATTTTTGCTGAGTGTTATTGTATCAGTTTATTTTTGTTATCCATAGGCACCATTACCTAAGGAATTATTTTTTCCTTAATAAGAGGTACACTAAAAAGTATTTATTTTCAATTAATGTCAGATTGCATCGACACAATTGTCCAAGTTCAGTTTATTATTCTTATTATTGTAGATTATTATTTATTAATATATTTA
Organism: Labeobarbus marequensis; assembly: GCA_034780575.1. Taxonomy (NCBI): domain Eukaryota; kingdom Metazoa; phylum Chordata; class Actinopteri; order Cypriniformes; family Cyprinidae; genus Labeobarbus; species Labeobarbus marequensis. Next base: position 20,628,834 of record JAUZSZ010000143.1, read on the forward strand.
GTTTTTAACTATAGTTTTTAGTTATTATTATTATTTAATGTCACATGTAGGCGGATTTTTTGTCACACTTATGGCATTTTTGTTAATGCATGGAAATTATTTGATTAAACAAATGTTTTTTTTTTTTGTTTTTTTTTTTGGCAGAATTGATATGCTCATTTGGCCTCCAAATTTAGATCACATTAAAACA
>JAUZSZ010000143.1:20642245-20653073 GCA_034780575.1 Labeobarbus marequensis
ATTGACAATGGAGCAGATTGAGTTACAGGACACAATGATGAGCTAAATGTATTTACCACAGGGTTTCCTCTTTCCTCACTGTCTGTGCAAGATGCCCACAAGAGCTGTGTGAATTATTTACTAAAATATAAACATGAATACTCCAAGTAAGCTGTTTATACAGACGTGTAGTTCAGCGTAGAAGAGAGAGTTTTAATGACAAACTATGCAAATGATTACAAAATATAAGGTGCTACGCTGGCCTGCTCTCAGAAAACTCATTGGTTCTTGGGATATCCCTTTTCTATAATGACTCACTTCATGAGGCATACTAAGCCACTTTCGGGCCAATTTCGTTGCCACCGCCCAGGTATTATGTATTATATAGTTAAATTGAGAACGGCCTGGGATATTACATAACATTTCTGCCCAGTGTCACTAATGTTGAGGATCTTTTTCAATGTAAGCTCCAAAATGCATCTGCTGGTCTGGAGCACTGGAGGAAGGTGTCACACAAAGTCCCTGGCACTTACTCTGTCTGCTCAGTTGTACTTTCCTTGGTGGTACCACTGGCCACGTACCTTGGCAGGCACAGGATTTGTCAGAGCAAATTACAGTGGCCCAAAATTAGGCCATAGAATGGCCATAGAATTTGGTGTTCGCTGCAGGGAAGGAGGGGATATGTGACACCCTGCAGGCCTTGTGGTGTGTAGTGTGACTGTCAGCCAGCAGACAGGCTCAGTGTTTTGAAGGTACCTCACAGAATTATTTAGAAATACCACTTAGGGACAAAAAGGCTCTCCGTGTTCCAAGGTAGTCTGGCGCGAGGTATCATGATAGTAGCAGGATGGGTCTGCAGGGGTACTTGTGACTCATAAAATATGCTGAGCGGGATGCAGCAGATGAAGCAGCTTCTGTACCTACAATGTCCTACAATGTTGTGATGAAATCTGATGAGATGATTTACACACCCTCCAATAAGCTACCGTGGGACGGATGGATCCCTTTAGACAAACTGCAGATTGGCTAGTAGTCTGTTTATTTTCATCATTACAGCAATGAGGGTTGACAGGGAGTTGCTATGTGCTTGCTCAGATGTTCATAGTGCTTTTTTATTATTATTATTATTTTTTTTACTGGTTCTTGGCTATTTCTGCAGTACTAACAAACTGAATGAGTTTTAAGTACATAATACGTTTATTCATCAATAAACCTAATTTCTTTCGTGCATTTTAACTAATTGTATAACTGGGCCACTTTTACTCCACCTCATAGTCAGGGGTATGTTGAAATCCCTTAGTCTAAATATGAGCAGTAGTAATTTCACTGCTGTTGTTAGCCTCGTAAAGCAATATAATGACGCATGTGATAATCTGATTGAAAATGGCCTGATAGTGAAAAAAAAGGACAGTTCTAATATAGTTCAGGAACCATGTCAAACTGATGTGACATCTGAAGTTCAGATCTGAATCATTCACATGACAGAGATTAGCCAACCAACTGTCCATATGGAGAATGTTCAAAACCACAACTTCCTTCTAAAAGGGAAAGCTCATCGCAGTGCAGTAACCAGATGACATCATTATTACTCAATTACAGCTGTTACGAAAGCAATGTTGAAACCCTATAGAGTAAAGAAACAAATCTGTACTTGAGCTATACGATAAATGGATAGTGCAGAAATAAGAATCTCTTCCTCTTCCACGTCATTCCAAATTTTCTTCCTAAGGTTAATTTTTGCCCACTCTTTGCAATATAATGAAAGCGAATGAAGACTGGAGTTGTCAAGCTCCACAATGACAAAAAAGTACCATAAAAGTGTCATAAAAGTTATCTTTATAACTGCGTTTTATTTTAAGCCCTAGGTTTCTTTGGCATGTTCATTATCCAGCATGTCTGATTCATAAATGACTCTTTTGAATTAGATATTGTAACCTAGTTCACAAAACAAGTCTGGATGATTTGTTGACAAATTGGATTCACTGACTCAATACTGTTAACACAACGTATATTAATCAATTTGTTGTAGAAATTGTTTCTATGGCTTCAGAAGACGCCTCATTTATAAAACACGCATATGCGCAGATTTGATCTTAGTGTGAGATAAAATCCATGCCTACGTTCAGATTTATAAAAATTGGGGGTTTTTTTGACTTGGAAAAGTGCCTAGCGCCGGATCAGGTTCTATGTACGGGCATATGTACTTTTCCTTGTGGCAGAGTCAAGCACTGCAGCTATTTGGAAATCTAAAGCAATTCTTGCTGCTTGTCTTTCTCAAGTAAAGGATTTGGACATTGACTGGTGCTTGTTTATATGCAAATGATATTAATTAGCGGGGCATTTACAAGGCACCATTCAGCTGCACACAATTTCATGATCATGCGATTTATAGATGATTAATCTGGAAGAGTCATACGCCTGTTTTTTGTGCAAACTTTCATTTCTCAGAATCACATGTATGCATGTAGAATGTTTCTATGCAACATTTTATAAATGAGGCCCACAGGATACAAGCTAGAAGTAGTAAACTCTTGTTTTATGTTTGAAAGAAGAAAGAAAAACACTGGTTTGGAATGGCATATGGGTGAGCAAATGATGACAAAAACCCTTTAACCATGTTTTTTTTTTTTAATGGAAGAAAAACCAAGCAGATTTTGCTATACCCCTTTTATCGATAACTATATGATGTAAAGAAATGTTTCAAAGCACCCAAGATGATTTCTGTTCAAAATTTATTTTATATAGAGAGCTGCACAAAATCAATGAAAGATAAGCAATACCTCTCATTTTATGTAAAAAAAAAAATTCAGAATGCCCGATTTTGATTTTGTCATTATGAGCAAAGGTACAGTCTGCAGAAGCCCTAGTCATACCTATACATCTTTAAAATACATACATACAAATATAATTACTCTAAGGTTTGCCTGGTACACTAAACTAAGTAAGGAGTCTGTGATAATACTCAAAGTATTTGCATGTAAGAGGCTGTACGTGGTACATGTACAGTAGCTGCACTGGATTTCCCGTGACTTTTCAATCTTTTATATAAACTACTGACTCTTAAAATACACTAAAGTTTCTAGTGTCACTGGATCTGAAACATTAGACAAATGTACCACAGTCCTCCAATGCACTCACATCAGTCCTGTACTCAAACATAGTAAATCTCTGATTTCAGTGAAAGCACGTTTTGGAGCAGATTTATGGGAAACAGTTATCTGGCACATGAGCGTATTTAAGGCTTTGTATGATAATTTAAGCATCCAAGTAAATGCTGACTGTACTCCCTGTTTTGGTCCATGGCATTTCTAACATGAATTTGGAAGATGTTTTATTGAATTCTTGGATTCTGTCTTTTAGAATATGCAGGCTGAATATAGCTGTAATACTGACAGGACTTCTTTCATCCAGAAGTCACATGTAGAGCTTTTGAGCTACTTGTTTTGAATCAAGGACCTGAAATACTACTGACTGAAGCTACCGTTTCAGCTAAAATATACTAAGATTTGAATCTCCATGTCTGTTTAGAGCAGAGGTAGGCAACATCAGTCCTGGAGTGCTGATGTCCTGCAGAGTTTAACTCCAAACCTGAAAAAACCTCACCTGCCTGTAGCCCTAGTAATTCTGAAGACCTTGATTTGCTTGTTCAGGTGTGTTTGATTAGGGTTGGCGCTAAACTCTACAGGACAGCGACACTCCAAGATTGACGTTGCCTACCCCTGGTTTAGAGTTACCAACACGTTCAACCAAATGCATGATTCTCGTTATGTCTCTTAGTGAGTTCAATGCTGAAGACTGTGTGATCTGTGTGATAGAATGTAATCGTTCTCTGATTCCATTCCAAGAAAGCAGAGAACAGTAAGTGATAAAATCCTTTGACTAGTCAAACCCTCAAATCCATCTCTTTCATCTGCTTAAGTCACTCCGATTGTCCATATATAAAGCCATACTATATTCAGAATGGCAATGTGTCCATGAAGATTTTATCCACAATGGGTGGAGGTGGGACCAAGTCTTCCAGTTTAAGATAGAAGATTCGCTGGAGGCCCTGGGTGCACAGTGTTCTGAGCTCCGGAAGTTTGCCCAGGAGTCGGGACAGGTAGTTGGGCCGGGTGGCCTCAGGGGTACTTGTGGAGACGTGGTCTCTGAGACACGTGACCAGGCGGTTTTGGAGGTCTTCGATCCGTTTGGGTTCTTTCAAGCCGTGTCGATCTGTTGGTCACAAGTGAAGGTTAGAGGTCTGTTTGGGATAAAACATTACATTTCTGCAGGCTGTGTAAAACAAAGTAATTTACCTGTGATTATGACCAGTGTGGCAAGACAGGAGAAAGATGATACGTCCAAGTTCAAGCGGTGTAAACTCTGAGAAAACTCCATAATGGAGTCAATCCAGTCACCAAAGCTCCGTATGCACTGCGTCCGATGCAGAACCACACCGTTGCAGAAAATAAGTTTGTCTGTCTCAGGGTTTGACCTAAATGTAAAGAGATAAATAGATGCTTAGTTACCCCAAACAGTACTTTTATAATGCTAAATTCAGTGTCGTATGAACTGACACGTACCTGTAAGCTAGCCGAAGTATGAAGAGCTCAACAAATGCTGACTCCAGAAGAAGGTCTTGGTCCTCCTTACAGAAGGCACTGAATCCAGGGATGCTTCCAGCCCACTTCCTGATCACATCCATTGACCCTGTTAGCAGGTCATAAAACTGCTGTATGTCGTTGGCATCCTCCTTGTCAGACAATCTAGATACTGATTCCTGATACTAAACAATGACCAAAAATACAAAATATTAAGTGACAATACTATTAAACAGCACTACAGATTTACATTTTGCTGTCAGATTATTGTGAAGTGTGTTCTGTCCTCACCTTTGAATAGTCTAGATTTCCACTAGCAGGGTTTGAGTCAATATGGGCAGTGACGAGAGAGGCGATGATGTTTACAGGCGAAGACACCGACAGTGAGTCCTGAGCAACTTTTGGCTTGGATGGCAGACGACCTCTTCTACCTTTCAGGCTATCTGTTCTCACAACTACACAGTGGCACAATATGTACATTTATTAAAACTGCTTTGAGGGTATGTGGGTATTTTGAATTCTTTATGCATTTTGAATTAATTGATATTATGTTCTTTTTTATTTATTAATATAATATTTTTAATTCTCACCTTCTTTCACCATCCCCACAGCTAGGCACTTTTGGAAGCGGCAGAACTGGCACCTGTTTCGCCGCCTTTTGTCCACTGGGCAGTCTTTGTTGGCGAGGCAAACATACTTGGCGTTTTTCTGTACTGTGCGCTACAAAATCAAAAGGGAAACCTAGTCAGTGAAATAAGCCAGATTCCATAATCCAAAATTCTGAGGTGAGTTGACAACATGACATGATTCAAACATATAATAATTTATCAGCAAGACAAGTACAATACGCTCATGCTCTCTCACCTTGAAAAAGCCTTTGCATCCTTCACAAGTGCGCACCCCATAATGCTGACAGGAAGCGTTGTCTCCACACACTGCACAGCACCCTTCGTTTCCAGTGGGGCTCCTTACTTTAGGAGACAGGTGTCCGTCCATCAGTCCTGAGCCATCCCGACTGCCTTGCTCCAGGCTGAAGGGAAGTGGAGAGCCATATTGCTGGGACTGGGAAAAGGGATCCTGATCTGGGAGTTGTGGCTGCAGCTGTCCCAATGGAGAAAGCTCGTCGTGTCCGAATGTGAAGAAAGAGGCGGCCTGGTTCAGAGGCTTCTCTGAACCCCAGCAGCCCTCATCGGGGGAGCAGGGCCCGAAGGTGCTGTCCCAGGCAGACATGGGCTGGAATCCTGGGGTAGAGGGTGACGGCGCAGATGCTGGACTTCCAAAGCAGTTTGACCCACCTGAAGAAGACAACGTCTCGTCTAGGTAACTAAAAGCGAATGTGCCTGGGTAACAGCCGTACACCTGGAGGTCGTCCAGCTTGAACGAGTCCTGCCCGGAGGTGTCGCCTGGACAGGTGGAAGCAGCGCCTGCGGCGATCTGGCACGAGTAGGTATCAAACTCCCCAACGTAGCCTCCGACCAGAGAGGTGATGCTGGGTAGGGAGGGTGCGGAGATCTGGTCCCGCTGGTCAGTCACATCCATGGCCAACCTGGAGGTGAAGTCAGGATTCAAAAACTCTGAGCTGAAGAGGGAGCTCTCATAGGTCTGGACTCCATGTTGACTTTGAACACAGGTCATTTCTGTAGAACAGAACCACAACATCTGTTTTTCAATATTGTAGATATTACTGCTGAAACGTCAAACGCCTCAAGAGTTGAATAACGCATCCTAACCTATACCTAGATAGACTTACTCGACGGCCAGCGAGTCTGTATAGACACAGTTCTCTGAAGTGCCTTTAAGATTTCCGAGAAAACTTAGAGAGCCGTCTGGCTGGAAAGGGCAGCCATGCTTATTGTGTTACCACATTAAGGATGTCAGACGAACATAACACGTGGGTTTCCTCACTGAGAGGGTGTGTATATTTGTGAGTGTGAGTGGGCAGTATATGTATATGGAACTTTTTTAAGATAGTCAAATTTCCCCTGCAAACTCAGACATTGTGTTCATAACATAAGTGATAAGATAAATTAAGAAAAGAAAGAAAAAAAAAACTACAGAGAGTGAAAAGGTGCTTACATACAAACATACTACATTCTAACCACATGGATTCAATCTTTAGACTGGCAATGGAAATACCTGAAAAACGTGACACTATCAACTTGTTGTTTAAAGAGGAATTCTGCAGAAAGTACTTTAATGAGCTTGGTAAATGCATAAAATATTTATGGCTCGGCAGTTTGACAGACATTCATGACCTTGCACCCAGAGCAAGGTGAGAACATGGCACCTGATGATCATTTGACCCCTAAACATTTCATTGCCTCAATATGTTGACTAATACTTGTGTCAGTGTATTAGCATTAGATATGTTTCTTAAAGTCAAAAATGCCTAGGTGGTGTAACTGTCGGAGAACTGTAAAAAATAAATAAAAAAGTATCGTTTAACATATTATTTTATAATTATTTGTTTAAAAATAATCACTGAAATAATTTTGTTTTAGAATAGTATTCATATTGTGAAAAAACAGTCAGTGTGGCATAACCAACACGCAGGAAGCCAAGTCATTTTTTGTTTACAAAATAACAATAATAAAAGTAAACAAATAAGCAGACAGAACCCATATATATATGGATACGATGAAATCGTTTCTAAGAACTTGTTTAAAATGACATTTTTCCTTTCTCGTTTTTAATCATTATGTATCTTTTACCTATGTGAACCGTTTAATACGCTTGTATCATACAAAAAGCCTAAGTACAGTCAGGTTTAAAAGGAGAGTGTAGACAGATAAGTAGTTGGCTGTTGCGCGAGCACCTGTTGCAGCGAGACGCGTACGCGTGCAGAGGCGCACCACTCACTGTAACATACACACACCCTCTCAGTCTACTCTTTCATTTAATATCTTCTGACATTCAAGTCTTTTTACATTTTAAATTCCAGAGGCCAAACCATTCTGCGCATTCAACTCAATCTAGATAAGCGCTAAGCTGTTTGTTTCTGAACAACTCGCGCGCTCCACGTAGCGTAGAATACCGAAGAGCAAAGAATACAAAATACATAAAACTAGCAATATCTCAAAATTAGACCTCAACAGCACAAATGTTTCCATTTATAAACACCTACTTTGAATAACTGCGAACTCGTCTGCTGTTTGTATGCTATTTAAAAGAAGCATAAAACAGAAAGAAAATTTTATAAAACTGACTTCCAAATTTTAAAAGCCAAAATATTTACGTACCTGAAAATGTGCTGTGGTGAGGGACCTATAAGTGTCCGTATTCCAAGTGATGGATAACCATGTATAAACGTCCCTGGTCACGACAAGACAGTTTTCTCACATTTCTGTGAGCGAGCAGATATATAGCGACTACTTTTTTGTGCCGTTACGTCAAAGGTGCATCCTCTCGAGGCGTTCCACTGGCAAATATGGCCATGCAGGGGCGGAGATCCTCGGCAAATCTTTCCGGCTGCCGACCAATCAGAGCGCTCGCAGTCAAAAGACATGACGCACACACGGGATTCCATTGACGCAAACAATCCGCACGTTTATTGTTCTAATTATAGCAGCGTACTGCTGTGCAACTGGTTGAATTTAGTTAAAAATAGTGAGGAGAAGATACAAATAGGTTTACTAGCAGATAAGCAAAGAAGAGCATCAGAAAGAGTAAAAAGAAACACAGCTTTTAAAAAACATTTTAAACAAGATTCATTAAGTTGATTAAATTAAATAAAGAAGTCTTTGTTTGTTTTTAGCTCATTTTAGGTAGCCTATATACATATATTTATTTGTTAGAAAATTGTTTTAAAAATATATTACATAGGGTAAATGCATTATATGTTTTGATTTTATTATTATTATTTTTAATTTCCCTTAAATTCTCAATTATTAGTACCGCATGAGACAGTTTCCTCCTAAAGAAAACCACAAAGAGCCCACGAGGAGAGGGAAGAGCTACATCTGCACAGCCTGAATGTGTCAAAACATGAAAGTGTTCGAAGAAAAAATGAAAACGGAAGTGTGTGCTGTCTCAGTGCTACAATACAGGGTGTGCGAGGGATCGACAGTGCCAGTAAATGCCACGTTTCTTGTGCCATGCGGTGATTTTCATGCTTTTCCTTTTAACTGGGAATGAAAATCAAGCATAACTTCAAGTCACAAATATGATTTTATCCAACTAGTACTTCGGACAATAAGATTTAAAATGAATAAATATTTTTATGAACCTATTTTTTAAAGCACATATATCACAAATAGAAAGTATGTAACAGTTGGAAATATTGAAAAATACAACTATTCTGAATATTTGAAGAGTCTATGGAGGTTATGGACCTGTCTGCCATATCTACAGACATGTTCATCTTTAAGGTCAAAAATCTAAGTGTATGTGTGTCATACCACCACTTAACTTTCACTTGCAGAATTAATTCACATGACAAAAGACGTTTAAAGAAAAAAGATTTATTGATGTCCATCATCTTAGGTTGATATTCTGACCATTAGTAACTTCTCACAAATGTAAAAACATCCCGTCTCTGCATGTAGCAGGCTCGGTGTAAATATTCATAATAGTAAACAATTGTACTCTAGTTGGCTACCTTTTAGGTGCAATAAATCAGCAGCCAACCATGAATTTCTGAAGGTGAGATGCTTGTGCTGCTATTTTAAAGAGCATGTTCTGATCCAGATATGCTTGCCGAGTGGACTACTACGTGATGATAGAAGCAGTCCATATCAGTTGTTTCTCACATAGGACTTTCACACCTGAGACAAGACAGTTTCCTCTGTCACATCGGCAAGTATAACCTTTCAGTAAAACACACTGAACGAGTGACCCAGTCTTGCTGGATAGGTTGATTCAAGTGCTGGCAGCCAAGTAACATATGCAGACCACTGACACAGTATCCAGTTTAGGTATTTAAAAACAAGGACATCAGGTCTTCAAAAGAATTCAGAGTAGGCCAGCAAGTGACCTGTGCTTGAACTGGGATCAAATGTGACCCTGAACCACAAAACCAGTCATAAGGGTCAATTTCTTTAAATATAAAATTGCTTTCCATTGATGTATGGTGTGTTCGGATAGGACCATATTTGGCTGAGATACAACTATTTACAAATCTGGAATCTGAGGGTGCAAAAAAATCTGCCTTTAAATTTGTACAAGTGAAGTTGTTAGCAGTGCATATTACTAATCAAAAATGAAGTTTTGATATATTTATGTTAGGAAGTTTTCAAAATATCTTCATGGAACATGATCTTTACTTAATATCCTAATGATTTTTGTTATAAAAGAAAAATGTATAATTTTGACCCATACAATGTATTATTTGCTACTATAAAAATATACCCATGCTGCTACTTATGATTTGTTTTGTGGTCCAGGGTCACATATGAGGTCACCATAGGCTGAAAATGTAACTATTATCTCTTTGTCTTCCAATTTAGGTATTTCACAAGTAGACAAAGCACAATAAAAACATTTTCAGAATTGATTTATTCTCACTTGTGTATGCATGATTTATCTTTTTGAAGATTGAATCTCTTGTCCACATCACATTTCACTCCAAATAAATATGCATAAATAAAATGAAGCCTATTTGAAAAATAATTATTAATACATACTTTGAATCACAAAGGCAATGCAACAGATAATCATGATTCACTTTTTTTGTAGTTTAAGAAGTAGGCCTACATCGTATTACAGTCATGCATAAATTAGGCTATAATTGATCAAATCCAGTTTTATTTTTGTATTGCTTTCTTTTTATTTCGTGGTTACATGACATTTTTATTGCATATTCTTGGTAGGTTGCAGTCTTAAACAGGCTTTGTCGACTTTTATCGGTGTTTCCTGACATTCTCCGTGTTTTTGCCAATTTCCATCTCGCAGTCTGTGTACCCAGAATTGGCTTTACCTCCTCTTTCCGCCGCTATCACGAGTTGGCATCTTTTTTCCTGATCAAAGACTTTTGCTCACGAGCCTGTTATTTCTCAAGGCAGCCGCGGAATCTCCTTCGTTCTTCCACCTGTAATGCGCGGACAGGAGCGGGAGCCGCGCTATCGATCTCAGTGTAGATTCGCTCTTCCTCTTTTGACCGTGCGGTCGGAGAAAAGAAAGGATGTGTCTCGTCTCAGTCGCAGAGACCAAAAAGAGGAAGCTTCGTCAATGACGTCATGACGCGCTTCGACTGACGTAGCAGGAATCCCTCCCGCGCGCGCTGTCATATGGGGAAGCCCAGCCGAATACAGCAGACGCGCCTGGTGCTAAAT
>JAUZSZ010000143.1:20698665-20709531 GCA_034780575.1 Labeobarbus marequensis
GTAATTTATTCCTGTGATCAAAGCTGAATTTTCAGCATCATTACTCCAGTCTTCAGTGTCACATGATCCTTCAGAAAAAAGACTCATCCCAAACCTTTGAATGATAGTTTATATTGATATGTTTTGGTAAATGTAAATATTGCTGTTTGCTACTTTTATTTACTGTACTGTTGTTATATTGGTGCATGTGAATGAAAATGATGAAATAGCATTCTGTTCATATAGTTACAAACAGTAAAAAATTGATGATAAACATTTTGAATCTACTTTGGTGGAAATAATGCAAATTATAAATATAGTTATAAAAACAGAAGGTCAAATTATTGAGGGATAATTTAAATTAGTCTGCATGTATTGTGTAACAACAGCTGAAATCAACTTGTGTATCTGTTCTAAGCTTCTCAACATCTTCATCACAACAGTTTTTGGTTTGTGTTTGTCTCTCAGGTGGAATGTATCATGGCGATATGACGGAAAAACTCAAACTTCTCTACAAACTCCACCTGCCTCCTGGTACGTTTATAGTCACAGAGACTTTACTAACCAGGCCATGGAAAGAGTGTAACAGTGTAAGCAAAAAGAGAAATACGAAGTAGGTTTTTGAGGAACATAATTAGTGTTTTCTTTAGTTTGAAGGAACTGTTTGTGAACAGCAAACATGAGCACACTGAGGAAACCAGATCGCTACTCTCAGCAAACACTCTACTGTGTGTGTGTGTGTGCGTATGTTTGAGGTTTATTGAAGTGAGAAACTAGCACTTGTTTTTGGACTGTGTGTGTGAAGAAGATTTGTTGAAAAGATAAGTATGTTTATTTTTGCCTCTTTATGAAGAGGGTGTGTTACAACACAAGTCATTTTGAGTGTGTATGTGATGTGCTGATGTATTTTGACACATTGTTCTTGTCTCTCTTTCTGAAGCGTTGTGTCCAGAGGAGGCAGAGTCAGCGCTGGAGGCCACGCAGTTCTTCACTGACGATGACACGCCTCAGGGTACATGAACCAGACACGTTTGCCACCTAAACAACATTTGAAGCCAACATTAAAGAAATATTTCGGGTTCAATACAAGTTAAGCTCCACAGAAGGTTATTTTGCCTTTTTTCAAAAGAGGCAAAACAACGAGAGTAAATAAAGGAAACTTTTTTTTCCACTTTTGCACTTTTTCATGCACCGGGTTTAAAGTTGGTTCTTGTTTGATAATTAAAAAAAATTGTAGTATTATGTAATAAATGTACAGTACAGTCAAAGTTTGATGCTGACTTTAAAAGCCAAAACTACTAGAGTTTTTATTATTATTTTATTTACCGTTGTACTGCTGATAGAGCTTCACGTGTATTGAACTTGTATTTCTTTAGCAATATATGAGAGAATATTCAGTTTATTCCAAATAAATGTAATTGCTATCAATACGTTCTTTTAGTTTTCAGAATATATTATTTTTAATAAACATGTTTTGACTTTGATCTCCCTGCATGTGCCTGTGGATGGTTCGGTCCAGGTTTAGTGACTGATAACTAATTATTAATCTTCTGCACTCTTATTTTCCACATTTGTTGTCTTCCTTATCTCCCCCTTCTCTTTTAATTCTAATACTTTCTTTCTCTCATTCTCTTTTTGTTTGTTTTTCTCGTTCTTTCTGTCTTTCTCATCTGATCACTCCAGATCCTCCCTTCCTGTCTCATCTGGACTTCCTGGCACAGGAAGTGACCTCAGGTTTGTTTGTCATGTTGAGTGTGTTTTCTGTCTCTCTGGTGTTTTTTGGGCATCAGATGATGCTGTCAGAACAGATGAGATTTTTTTTTTTTTCTTCACTAACCACCTCTGGTTTTGGTGTTTACCAGTCAGTATCAGTTCACCATCTGTCTTTCACATGATATTATCTTACCTTTGTGGTGCTCTTTTCATTTTTAACCATGGGTTTGATGTCATGAAACCTTTCTGGTGGAGACTTTTAAATGGTTAATGGCTAAATGTCATTATGATGTCAGTGTTTATTAATGCAGCATTAATATCATAACAGGTGAGGAGCTGAAGGAAGCAGGGGACGCGTCAGCGGCCGGAGACACAGATGAGAGAAAAGGTGATAATACTCGCCAATTGATGACTCCATTAAGGAATCTGTTTTAATCTGGTTGTTGTTTTAATGGCAGTGTCTTGTGCTTTTCAGATGAGAAGCCAAAGGACTATAAGTATTATCTGAGAATGTGGGCCAAAGAAAAAGAGCCAAAGAAAGAGAGTATCAAAGATCTGCCTCGGATGAATCAGGTGACCAGCGTTCACTGATCTCGCTCTCATTTGTTGGGAGAGAAATTTAGGCCACTGAATGTTCTCACTGCAACTGAATGTGGCCTAAATCAGGTTCTCCACTGACAAATAAGCAGTTGCATATCTGATTTCTGTACAGAGATTTCAGTGTGAATAATCTTAAAATATATATATATATATATTTTTTTTTTTACCTATCATAACCGCATGCTTGATTTACCCTCGGCATGATCTGTTAAGTGATTTTATGAATTGCACTGTTTGAAGTATTGCACAGAAAGGTGCAGAAATATATGTTGATGTGCATTAAATCTAAAAGGTTTTGGAAAATCTCAATGAAAGGTGAAATTCTAATTCGTAGAGTATATTAGTAATATTATATTATATAACTAATATTATTATTCTTATAAATCTAATCATATTGTCCAAAAGTACATTTTATATGTACCCTAAACATTGTAATCCAATTCAATAATTGTTTACCTGTGCATTACAACTATGCCAATCAAAACACATTCACAGTTAAAATTAAGAAAGTACTTGGATTCAGATGTTTGCATGGCTAATATTTTCCTGTTTAACTGATTATTTTAGATCTTAATAACTGCTTTAATTGGATCGAAATTCCATTCATCAATTGAGATGTTTACATGAAGACATTTCGCTCTGATTGAGTTATGATCATTAAGAGTTGCATGTAAATGTAGCCACTGACACACAAAATCTGTTTTCAGACTCTTAAAAAGATAAAATGAAAAAAATGTAACGTAAATATGGAGAATTATTTTTTCTTTTACAGACTGCAAAAGACCTCAAGTTCTATTGAGACCCAATGTTACATATAATAACCTTTATATATTTGTATATAATTAGCAAAACTAATTATTAATTATATAATCTATTAACACATTAATAATGCTAAAAAACAATTATATACAGGGGTGCACAAAAGTTTTTCACCCTGGTTCTCATAAGAGATCCTGGAGACTTGGTCTGCTTACCACTGCATCCCTGATTATATTAGGGCTGTCACTAACGATTATTTTGGTAATCGAGTAATCTATCGATTATTCTGACAATTAATCGAGTAATCTGCTAATTATAGTTTTTTTTTTTTAGTAGCAATAAAAATAGACCTAAGTGAACAATAGCCTTTAAAATGACTTAAAATACATATATAATAGCAATGAGGCAAAAATAATTAGTTTAAAGTATCAAAAGCAAGTAATCATATGTTTTATTGAACGAAACTGTTAAAATGCATAATGTATTATAAACAATAGTGCTATTGTACATTACGCAGTATAACAAATGCCAGCAGAGGGCGCCAACGGCCTGACGATTGTTTTTACAGTTTACTGCGCGATCTAATCCTTTTTTAGTATTGACTCAACAACATCTAATTCAAATGCCCACTTAATCTTTACTATTTGGCCATTTCTTTATGATAGAAATGCTATATCCACTGTAACTTCTTGAATATGTGGACATCAAAATGTGTAAACGAGTGAGAGTTTAAACTTTTATTTTGAAATTGCGATGAACAGTTAGCATATTGAGAAAGATATTGATGTATTCTCCTATGTTTGTATAGGTTTAATAAATGATTTACCTTACAAATCTGATGAAATCCCGCACGTTGCATTCCCAGATGAATGTTATAATAAACCCAAACTCACAACAATATGCAAAGATGGAGTTTGAGACGCTCCACACATGTAAATAACAACAGTTTGTGGAGCAGCATTTACTGTGAACGGAGACGCTCTGACGTGCATTTACATAACCTACACCCATGTAAATAATTAAAGCGCATATATTAAACCTGCATCGCATATATTTATTCAATTAAATCTAGCGTTTGTGAATTCTTAATAGTATTATGCTTTATTATGATTTTTAAATAGGTTTAATATGTGGAATGCGCCACTTCCGGTATTTTGCCGATTACTCGACACAGGCAAAATGCAATCGAGGATTTTTAAAAATCGAATACTCGAATAGAATCGAGGAATTGTTCCAGCCCTAGTTTTCAGTGTGCTTTCAGTTTCATACTCTTATACAGTCTGTGTTCTTACAGTTCTCGGTTACAAGGCCTCAGGGTATGAATGACTATCACAAGTGCATTTTGAACTGGAGATGACTTCTGTTGGGATAATAGTAATCGTCTAGTCAATTGAGCAATCTCGGGATTCAAACGTGTCCATTATGAATACCATGACATGACAAGAGTCCTGTGTTTCTGAAAGCACTCATACATCATTAGGCAATCATGAATTATGTATATGGATATACTAAACAATAAAGAGATGCATACAGTGAAGAAAGATCGCATCTGACCATCTGGCCGATCCATATCGCACTCTCTTTTTATTCACAGACTCATTCAGGCCTCAATGCATTCATTCTGTCCTCCAAAAAGACCAGTTTATATAAATCTATAATTGCGGTTGTTTAAGGGTGGATATTTTTATTCAATGACACCTTGGAAAAAGCATGAATGACTAGGGTCTGGCGTTTTCATAACTGTCGCAATAAATAGAGTGTTTTTTTAAGGAAGTAACAACGACGCATGCAAACACCAATCAAATCTGTGTAGGTGGAGAACAAGCAGTGGAAATCTTACCTTTGTGGTTCTGGAGAGTATGAAAGGGGCTTCCATTTTTGCAGCCCACCATTCTGTTTAGCAAGATGAAGGGAGATGAAGGGGAAAAAAAGAAAGACAACAAAAGAGGAAGAAAATGAGTGTTTGTGACCTTTGGAATATCTGCCCTTGCGCACTTAGAAATCCCCCCTCATTAACAGGTCTTTTCCCAAAGTCTGAGCTGTAGATGCAACGTGTTCATTTCATGCTGTTTAACAGCTCAGACGACCTAACCTGAAATGCATGTCTGCCTGCTGCTTTCACTTAACCGTTTCTATTGCGGTTTTCTCTGGTTTGGTTTCTGATCTTATTTTATCTCCAGACTAGGTACACTTATCACTGTAAGTGTCTCTGAAATTATCACAAGGAGATCTAAAATGCAGCCAGGTTGGCGAATACAAATTCTGTCATGTGCTACAACTACACTGATGTTCTGGCTGATAACGTCACAAACCCGACCCAAACCGCGCAACGGACATGAGAATTCATTCATATTACGCCCTCTTACAGACGCCCATTCAATCGGGCCATACCTCAACCCCAACAACTTCAGCTTCCCGAACCCTCCAAAGCTAGTAAAACATTGCCTTTCTTTATTTTCGTACACTTTGAATATTGTCGTAGGGTCCCCCTCAATGACTTCATTTATTTCCATGTAACTAAGAGGGTCCCTCGGGGCAGTTGAATGGGGTAGCAAAGCTCTCGGCCGCACAATACTCTGTTGTGGCCCAGCATTCACGCAAAGTGTAGGAGTCCTGATACAGAGAGCTGTTCATAAACCTGCCCTGCCCTACAATCCAAAAGCTTGTCGTATAATGCTCCACTGTGAGTAAGCTTTGTTTAAGACTAATTTCCGCAAATTAATATACAACATTTAAATGTTGCAGGCTAGTTTTGAGTAAAGCCACTGTATTTGAGCTTAAAATGGCAAAAATTTCTCCCCATCTAAAAGCCTTCTATTTGTAAACAGCAACATTGCCTTAAAGGGATAGTTCACCCAAAAATGAATTCTGTCATTTACTCACCCTAAGTGACAAAAAATTAGATGCCATAGACTTTAAATGCACGGATAAAAACATTAAACAAAAACAGAGAACTGAAACTACAACAAAACATTACAACTAAACACTAAAACTAAAAGAAAAACTAAAAACACTGAGACAGACTGGAACGACAGGGTAAATAAATGACAGTATTGCCATTTGTGGGTTAACTATCCCTAAGAACATCAGAGTCATAACACATACTAGATTATAGATGTAGTTTTGATTGCCACCAGACAGCTACTGGGAAATACTGAGATCATATCAGCCCTATTTGAATTTCAAAAGCCATTTCATTACATGGTCAACAACACAACCACACTGACCCCTGTTCACCTAGGCTTTTTCAATTCTGCAGTAAATTCAGTTCCACACCACAAAAGTCACAGACAATCCGGAGGGACTTCACTGCCCCGGACACTTGGTCAGGATCCATAAAACGAATCGGTAGGCCACACAGGAGGTGGACTGTAAAAGAGCAGGCCCAGAATTCAGCAGGGTACATACAGTTACTCAAGAGTCGGTGGAGTCAGACCTGCGTGTGGGTGGTCCAAATACACCGGGAAACACTTTACACCATGAGTGACCATGAAGCACACTTCAGTGTGTCTAAACCCAAGGGCCAGAACCAAGCAGTCTCACATCTGTATGGTCAAAACTCAAGAGAGCAACTGCTTTTGCCAAAGCTGAGCACATTATAGAATTGACCAGCAGATGAATGCCTCTCTTTGGATTTGGAAGGAAATGTGAGACACTTTGTACTAGACATTGTCTATACTATCTATCTATGTATGCATCTATCCATCTTAAAAAAATAAAATAATTATAATAAAAAACATTTACAGATATGTAAATATAAAATTTTCATTATTATTATTATTTTCATTATTTTCATTAATATTATTATTATTAAGAGCAAAACATTTTCAGATATGTAAATTAAAAACTAATTTCAATTACTGTTAACAATAATAAAAGTATTTATAGTTTATATGAAAATGCACTCTCTTCTTTCTATTATTGTTAATATATTATTAATAATAATGTTTTTATAAATTTTCATGAAAATATATTTTCCTCTTTTTTAGGGGTTGGCATGGTTTAGCTTATAATGTCAAAATGCTAAAAAATTCTTCTCATCTGATAATGAATGTTTGCTACCTAAAAAAAAAAAAAAAAGTTGCGCATACAACCTTTGACCTTGTGAAAACAAGTTATTTTACTACTGAAAAGTAGTAAAAGTTATATGAACATTGGTCAATCTCTACTTTCTATGGCATGACATGAATTATCGCCTGTGTTGCATGAAAAATAATGATTCAGAGTCATGCAGAAATAAACAAGTGTAGCTACTTCAAGTTCTGCATGACTGCTCACACGTATACATTCAAATGAGCTTCTTGAGAGGAACCATCACAGATGCACACTGATGGACAGGTGTGAATGAATGCAGGTCAAAAAATTCTTTGCATGCCAAGCAAAGTGTGACAACTGCTTGATCCATTCAATCAGGGGCATCATAATTTAATTGACTGCCTAATTGAGTCTTAACTGGTGGCATACAACAGTGGTTCTTACTCCTGGAGTACCTGAATATTGCACACTTTGAATGTCTCATACCCAGTTCAGAGCATCGAACAATGAGCTGAGGATATGAATCAGGTGTGTTAATAAGAGAAACATCTGAAATTACCAGTTCAAAGCTACTCCAAGACCAGGTTTGAGAAACGCTGTCCTATAAAGTTACATCCAATCATGGTGGCAAAAGTTAGTAAGAGAGCTGGAGCTCAACTTGTGTGCCTTCAAACTAATCAAACTTGAGTGTTGCATGCACACTGCTGGTTCTAATCAAAGCAAACTCATCACAGGACTGTTATTTCTGTGCTTAATTAAGACCAGACAACACCAAACAATATATTCAAGATGTTCATGCATAGAGGGCAGAAATAAAGGAGATAAACGTGTAATATTTCTTCTAAAGCTTTGACACCAGTAGCTGATATTTGTATGAGTGATGAAGTGCGAGTTCAATTTTAACTCAGTAACACGCTGTGGAAACTACAGCTCAACCCTGCTGAAGAAAAAACTGCTTTGCTGGTCTTAGCTGGTCTCCCAAGTTTGGCAAGGCAAGGTTTGAGACCAGCTAAAACCAGTTTAAGATGGTATAAGATCATTCAGAATCAGGATTTTCTAAATACGCATCTGCACTCAACATCTGGCTATTAATAGCTTGACTAAGCCAATATGGTTCTAAAACCAGCCGAAGATGGTTTGTTGGTCTTGTCTTGTTTAAGAAGGTCCCCAACCTGACTATCTGAAAAGTGCCATGCAAAACACTTTTTTAGTCATGGGTTGTTTGACTAAGACCAGAAAATCACCTTAGGCTGTGCTAAAAAGTTTTTTCCTCCAGAAGAGAATCAAAAGTACATATAAATCACATGTACTGAAAATGTTTAACTAACTAAATATATTCATTAATATTTCGCCATGTAAACACTTTTAAGGAGTCAAATACAGCAAACTGAATTTCAAATGTTTCAAATGAAATGCTCTAACCTTTTTAAAGTTCCTTGGTAGGGTCCCTCCAGAGTAAGCGAGGGTCTTATAATTATAAACCTCAGTGGAGTTTGAGGGTCCACGATCCACAGTCCCACAGCTGTCTGATTTGGAGGACGTAAAGTAGATCTCCCCACTGTCATGACACAACGACCCGCTGTCCGGCTCGTATGAGTTCAGCTTCTTTACGCGTCGGAAAGTCATATTTTCATAGTCCGCATATCACTCAATAAGAAAGCCACAGCAGATGAAAGAAGAGCGAGAGATGAAAAGTACTGAGTGTGGGTGAAAGACACCCACTCGCCACCAGCCAGCACTCTGACTTGTGCAATATTCCCCAGCTCTAACTCAGTATCAGCATCCGCGGACAGACCCGCCGCGTTTAGAAACGCACATGTGAAGGAAATACTTGCAAAGGGGGCGGGACCAAGAGATTGGAGAGACGCTGAAATCTTCAAGGGGGCGGGGTTACACAATTGGCGCGATACGATTGGTCGTCATGCACAGAAGCGATGTTT
The DNA here is from genome assembly GCA_034780575.1 of Labeobarbus marequensis. Classification (NCBI taxonomy): domain Eukaryota; kingdom Metazoa; phylum Chordata; class Actinopteri; order Cypriniformes; family Cyprinidae; genus Labeobarbus; species Labeobarbus marequensis. The sequence goes on from JAUZSZ010000143.1 coordinate 20,707,692, forward strand.
TGGCACGACCGTTGAAGACCACTGAAACTGTTTTGCAGTTACAAATAAACACTGTTATAGTACTATAAATAGCATTATTAAGTAGACATTATTACCAAGGGTTACTTACAAAAAGTATGTGTTCGACTGCCATGGTGAACAAATACTGTTTGCACCAGTGAGGGCATTGACTCATTTCAGTGAATCGATCCTTTTTTACACGTTATGATGTACGCTTGTAAACATTATTATTATTATTATTATTAAGCTAAATGTAGCTTGTATTTATATTAGTCAATGCTGAACTTCATTTAGTTTCTCTGTTTTGGATTGTTGCACGTTAAAAAATGCTATTACAACAACTCAGAGTCTTTGTATGCGAGTTGATAAAACTTTTACATAATAAACATATTTCAGGTACATTCTTAATATTTCTGCTGTTTGGATGTGAAAGTAACTTTTAGCCACACCATTCAGCGGTTCACTGACTCAATGAGCTGTTCACGCGAAAACCACGTTGTCGTTTTGTGAACCGATTCTTTGAAAAGATTCGACTCAAAAGAACAATTTATCCACGAATCAAAATCAGACATCGTTAGCGTGTGTCATGGTTAGTGGAAGTATACTGAACCTTGAGATTCATTTTTAGGAATTAGGCAACAATCCTCACATACCGAAGTAACAATAGCAACATTTTAGTAAAAAACTGAGCTCATTTTAATATTGACATGTATTATAAATTACTAATATTTGGGTTATCGTGTAGTATCGTTATCATATACTAATTTAAAAAAGGATATAAGATTAATTGCGTTATACTAACTAACTAACTAAATAAATACAACTTTCTTTCAGTGGCCTAGAAATGGTATATGAGAAAATCACTTTGCACTTGAACCAATGCTCGTCTTAGACAAACTGATGGCGCCCTCTAGTGCTTATATGCGGTAAACACCTTATGAGTGTATTATGAAACCTTTATCAAAACAGATACACTGCAAATCATTTAACATTGAAATGTTTATTCCGACAAATTCACAAAATTTTGAGATCCTCTACATTCTCAAGAACAACGTAAAATTAGAAAGCCTGCCAAAGTGCCATAATGTGCAATCTAAAACCTCTATAACCAAGAGTTATCTGAAGGAAATACAATAGATTACTGCTGTGTAAATGTATGAAATGCTGCAAAATCAGTTTTACACAACTGACTTGATACATTCTTAATACAATGAAAATAACCTAATAAAATTAGTTAACATACTGTTGATTTCATTTCGATATTTTATCTAAACATCACACCTACTATTTTAGGTGTTTACACTTTAACAGCAAATAAATTAGATGTTTCATAAAGCTCTTCAGATTTTAATTTGCTAAAGATAGTCATTGTTCTGGTAAAGATTTCACTGGTAACTTGTTTAGCCTGGAGTAATCTGACATTCATGATTAGTAAATTAGTGAAAGCAGCTGAGAAATTATCTAAAGGTATAACTAAAAGCAGTGTGCAGAATTAGCAAAGATCTATCTCTAATATTTAAACCACCTATACAGAAAAGTCACTGTGCATCAAATCTTGATTCATACACTGGATGCTTTGGAGTAATGCATATTTTTATGTATATCTACATAACCTTAAAACAAATATCCAACCTATTTACTTGGAATAACCTGTGCACATGATATGTATATCACAGCAAAAAAATGCATGAGCTACTGTTTAAGAGCACTACATGTCTTTAAAGAGAGCATATTTGATGTTAAGATGGTCTAGCGAAGAGTTTGCACTTCATGTAAGGATAATCTCCTAAAAACACATAAGGATTTGAGTAAGCTAAAACCTTAAGCATTTGCTGCAAAA
>JAUZSZ010000143.1:20709631-20720902 GCA_034780575.1 Labeobarbus marequensis
TCCGAGAATCGGTTCTTTAGAACTGTTTCGAAAAGAGATTCTTAACACGTCACGATGTACAATTGTAAACCATTATTATTATTATTATTATTAGTAGTATTAATAGTAGTATTTATAAGATGCTTATGATTTGCATTAATATTAGACAATATTGAACTTCATTTAGTTTATCCTTTTAGGATTGTTGCACAATAATTAAAATACCAACTCAGACGTTTTGTATAGGAGTTGATAAAACTTGAATAAACATATTTCTGGTACATTCGTAATATTTCTAGTCTTTGGATATGACAGCAACTTACTTTTGGCCACAGCGGTTCACTAATGAGTTGTTCATTCGAAAACCACGTTGTCGTTTTGTGAACCGACTCTTTGAAAAGATTCGACTCTAAAGAACAATTCATCCACGAATCAGAATCGTCAAAGTATATGATGGTTAGTAAAAGTAGCCTACTGAACCTTGAGATTAAATCAGACTTAATAAAGAAGGTCAATATCCTCACATACAGATGCAACTGCGGCAACATTTTACAAAAACAAAAAAAACCACTGAGCTCATTTTAATACTGATATGTATTATTAATTACTAATATTTGGGTAAACATAAGTTATCTGCGAGTATGGAAGAAAATATAAAACTTAATTACGATATACTAACTAACTACTTGCTTTCAGTGACCTAGAAATGGTATATGAGAAAATGAACCTTAGCATTTGAACCGTATGACTGATCAGGCTCGTGTAAATTAGGCAAATTGATGGCGCCCTCTAGTGCTTTTATGCAGTAAATACCTTATGAGTGTTGAGGCAAATTATGGCATTTTGAAACCTTTATCAATACAAAGATACACACTGCAAATCATTTAACATTGAAATGTTTATTCAGACAAATCCACAAAATTAAAAGATCCTCTACATTCTCAGGAGCAACACAAAATTAAAAAAGCCTGCCAGAGTGCCATAAATGTGCAATCTAAAACCTTTAGGATTTTGCCCATTTGAGTTATCTGAAGGAAATACAATAGATTGACTGCTAAGTGTGTAAATGTATGAAATGCTGCAAAATCAGTTTTACACAACTGACTCGATACATTCTTAACACAATGAAAATAACCTAATAAGATTGTTAACATACTGTTGGTTTTCTAAACATTACACCTACTATTTTAGGTGTTTACATTTTAACAGCAAATAAATTAATGTCTCATAAAGATCTTCAGATTTTAATTTTCTAAAGCTAGTCATTGTTCTGGTAAAGATCACACTGGTAACTTGTTTAGCCTGGAGTAATCTGACATTCATGATTAGTAAATTAGTGAAAGTAGCTGAGAAAATATCTAAAAGAATAACTAAAAGCAGTGTGCAGAGTTGGCGAAGATCTATCTCTAATATTTAAACAACCTATACAGCAAAGTCACTGTGCATCAAACCTTGATTCATACACTGGATGCTTTGGAGTGATGCATATTTTTATGTATATCTACATAACCTTAAAACAAATATCCAACCTATTTACTTGGAATGACCTGTGCACATGATATGTGTATCACAGCAAAAAATGCATGCAAAAATGCATCAGCTACTGTTTAAGAGCACTACATTTCTTTAAAGAGAGCATAATTGATGTTAAGATGGTCTAGCGAAGAGTTTGTACCTCATGTAAGGAGAGTTTCCTAAAAACACAAAAGGATTAGAGTAAGAGCTAAAACCTTATTAAGCATTTGCTGCAATATTTACAAACACTTTACACTGTCATTAGCTTCAGAGTCCTTGTTAATGCACACAGAGTTTCGAAGCAAACTGAATCATCCTCAAGCGCAGGTAAACTCTATTTCAGGTTGAAAAAGCCAGATTTGGCTTGAGGACCCATCAGCATACTGGCTTGGTTTTTGTGTGTGATGTGAATCTGAGGAAGAATAAAAACAAACAAACAGATAAAACAACATATTAATTTAAATCTCATTTGATGCTGATATGTTTCTATTGGTTTAAACCTAAATAAAAGGAATTGTTCAGTAAAAAAATTGTTCATGAAAACCGACTCATCCTCAGACCATCCAAGATGTAGATTTGTTTGTTTTGAAACAGATTTGGAGAAATTTAAAATTGCTTTTATAAGCTGTTTGGACTCTCATTCTGACGGCACCCATTCACACCAGTAATGCTAAATTTCTCCAAATCTGTTCCAATGATGAAACAAAATCTACATCTTGGATGACATTTTATAGTTGAATTAATTTTTTATAGTGCTGTCAAATGATTAATCACGATTAATCACATCTAAAATTTTTAAATTTAAAAATCCAAAGTTTTTGTTTACATAATACATGAGTGTGTACTGTGTATATTTATTATATATATATATATATATATATATATATATAAATACAAACACATGCATGTATATATTTAAGAAAAATGTTATGTTACATATTAAATATATTTATATGTAATATAAAATATAATAATATAAATATATATACACATGTAAATATTTTCAAAATATATACTGAATGTGTGTGTATTTATATATACATAATAAATAAACTCTGTACACATATATTATGTAAACAAAAACTACTTTGGATGTGATTAATCATGATTAATCATTTGGCAGCACTAATTTTTTAACAAATCCTTATTCACTAAAAGTTAGGCAATTAAATTGTTGTTGGTTTTTTTGATTATTTAGAAACAAGAATTATGATATCTAAACACTTAGTAGATTTGTAGACAAAGTGTAATAACACTCAATTTGGTTGAGTTGAGTGAATGAATCAAATATTCACTCACAACACACAAAAGAATTTCGTTTATTACTACTACAGTGTAACCAGCAGAAAGGGTCACTAAACAAATCAGTGTATAAATCTGAATCTTTTTAGTAAATAGATTCAAAAGAGTCACCTGGATAAATCAAAGTAAAATGCTTAGAAATGCAGTATGGTGGACACTTACGGTACAAGGAGGCTGCATCCACGGTTCTCCATCAATCTGCATGGGCAAAGGCTTCTTTGTCCTATGAGTGTACATATTTGAATAAAACAATTAGGTACATTTTTAGAAACAAAAATAACCAGTGAAGCATATAACGGGCAATTGCTAGGGTGACTAAGCACACATTCACATTATATGACTCAATAGTGGTTGACAGAGTGTTACAGAATAAACTGACCATCCCCATTTAATGACAAAAGAATTAATGGAATGTAATTTAAATATTTTACTTCAGAAAAAGTGAACAGATGGGTATGCAAATGCATGTAGACTAGATAGTTGAACATGTCTGAGCATGTCATGACTTGTTTGTGCCTGTATGAGCTTGTTTAAGAACATTTTCTGGTAAGGTTTGTCTCACCTGATAGTAATCTGAGATGTTTTGGCGAGTCGGACTGCGCTCTTCATCCCTGTGTATATCTGTCCCATCTCAATGGCTCCTTCCAATCCCACCAGCTCCATGCGTTTGTCGCTCATGTCTGTTTGGAGACAGTCTGTTGAGTGTTGGATAATCTTCATATTAAAAGTTACTCCCTGCATTGAAGGAAATGTACCTTGTGGGCTCACTTTTAAGACTTCGGGGTCTACTATGACTTTGGACAAGTCCTGCTCCGCTCTGTCACTTTTTTTGGCTTCACCCCACAGGTTAGAGCCGCCGTGCATGCTGGGAATGTTGAGGACGGCGATGCCTTCCAGAGAAAGATTACTGAGATCCAACTGGGTCCCGCAACACTGGATAAGACCAGACAGAGGCTCTGGGGTCAGTTCTGTTACGTTTTTCATATTCAAAATGATTTCTAGCTGAATACTTCTAACGCGCATAAGCAGATTTTTAAGTAATGAATTGCATTTGCTTCATATTCTGAATTAATGCCCCTGATCTGGTAGATTGAAATGTTCCTGGCTTGAGCTCTGACAGACGACTAATACCAGAAGCAGGTTAATAACAGGTGTTAGCACTCTAATGCCCTCACTGTGCTCATGCTTTTAAGTTGATCCCTTTTGATGGGCTTTCAACACAAGGAAAGAAGGAGCCAGGGTAGCTGGAATGATCAATAACCTCTTTGAACTTCGATGGGAGTGTGATCCTTTTTTGTAAGGTGTTTTTCCTTACCTCAATGGTGAGACACTCTTTAAGTTTTTTACAAGATGCTGAGATCGTCTCGGACGTGGCAAATTCAAAATACCACAGTTTGTTCTTCATTCTGTAAGAGAGTATATACGCATGAAAACGAAGCCACAAACTCATTGCTGATCATTTTCTTGATGGTGTTTATGATTTATGTTTTTGATCATTAAATTGAATGTTAGTCAAACTGCTTTTCAAAAACTACAACAACAACAACAAAACTATTACATATATACACTATAGTTGAAAGTTTGCAGTCAGTAAGATTTTTAAATGTTTTTGAAAGAAGTCTCTTATGCTCCAAATATCTGATCAAAAATACAGCAAATTGAAATACCATTACAATTTTAAATAACTGTTTTCTATTTGTATATGTTTTAAAATATAATTTATTCCTTTGATGCAAAGCTGAATTTTCAGCATCATTACTCCAGTCTTCAGTGTCACACGATCCTTCAGAAATCATTCTGATATGCTGATTTGATGCTCTAATAACATTTCTTTTTATTTTCCTTTTATACTTTTGTGGAACCTGTGATACATTTTTTGCAGGATTCTTGATAAATAGAAAGATAAAAAAAAAACCAGCATTTATTTGAATGAGATATTTTTTGAAACTATGTAAATTTTTGAATTACTTTTAATTTTAATGCTGAATAATTAAGAAAAAAAATAATAATAGTAATATTTTGTTGCAGTTATAATTTTATTTATTTCCTTCCAATAATTAAATTCAAAAACAATAATTAAATTCCAGGAAATAATCGGCAAAAATTAAATAATTTTCTTTTTATTATGATTTCATTTTTCATTTTTTTCCCCAATTTCATTCAAACAAACAACCTACAATTACAATGGTTTTCATTAAGTTTGAAAATAATTTTAATTAATAAATGAAAATTTATTTAATGTTTCCTACAGATAATTTACATCAAATCCACTGTTCTGCTGTGCATTGTAATGAACATTAAACATACACCCTGTTTACAAACATCACATAATTATAAAAGGCCAAGACTGAGTTATTGTCTTATATCATAAATATTACATTTTTGTTTTTATTGTTTTTTAAGAAATACATATCGATGAGTAGATCTGTGGACTCTAGTGGTGTCCTAGTGTGCAACATGCCCACCTGCTGTTAAACTTCTGTGGGTGTTTCTCCCTCATGGTGTGGAAGCGGTGAGCAATGGAGGCGTCCTGTTCCACAAACAATCAATACTGTGAGAATGATAAATATACTAGGAGCTAATTAACAAAGTTTTTCAAATAACCTATTATATTGGCAGAGAAACAGAAAGAAAATGAGAGGATTGAAACTACATAATTGTGAATATAATAGAGGTTAAATTTCAGATGAATGCTGTACTGTATGTATCATACCACTCCAATGGAGAAGTAGTTGTTGATGATTTCGTAGGGCACAGGGTCACCTCTCTCCTGACTGTCCTCCAGGGTCACCTGTATGCTCCAGCGATCCATCAGAACCACAGCACTGCCCTCAATGTCCTTCAGGATCCGGCCCAGATCCATACCATCATAACCTACGACATTATAACAGTGAAAAACACTAAATATACACATAAAAGCACATGTTCAAGTTTTAATTTTCAAGTTCAGGTTTTGCCCCACCTCCTCCCCATCGAAGACAGCGAGCAAGATCATTTCCTGTGCCAAGAGGAAGCACGGCCACCGGGGGGCGCATTGGCAGGTTGGCTTTGTCTTAACGAGGAATTGAAAAGAACATCTGGTTGAAAGTGAACTGAGAGCTAAACATACATATCCTCTTTGGATTTGCTTTGAGCATCACACAATGTATGTTTGATTTAGTTTCCAACCTATAGCGTCAAGGATCCAGCCAACTGTGCCATCCCCTCCACAAACTAATATTCTATATTCCGGCAGATCTCTGAAGAAATATAACCTGTTTGGAAATGAAAGATCAAAGAGATTACAACCACTTTTTTTTTTTTTACAAGCTTCTGTTAAAGTAATATATCACAATCCACATCTATGAAATGCAAAATGTGGATCATACATCATGCATTTTTCAGTCTTAGTCAATTTTTAATAGTTTTGTTGTCCACAAGTTCAACCAAGTGGATCCAGGAAACGAATAAAGACATACATATGCTGAAATGGTAGTGAAATCCTTACCCTGGTCCAGGTCCACCATTGGAAAGGTTATAAACCTGCCGAGGATTCAACAAATACTGGAATTTCCGAAGGACTCTGTAAGAACGCACATGTTGTGAGTAAAAATTATGATTTAAATAGTCATATCTAAGACACACAGGCAATTGGATGTATGGATGAATGGAAGGAAGTGTTTTCACCTCTCCCCCTGTTTACCGCCACTTTTAGGATTCACAAACACCAAAAGTGGATGAGTGTCAGGAATTGGGTTTATCTGTTTGGGTACAGAAAGTTGTGTGTTAGTTTCATTCAGTATCTCTTGTCTCTGCCTGGGAAAGCTGAAACATAAAAGACTGTTCAGGATGTGTCTTACCTGTAGTACCTGTCCATCGGGTGTAGTGTTGTGGTCACTGTCATCACTTGCAAATGCGCAGCCGTTCTTTATGCAGTTCGGCCTCTCCTATGTGAGGAAACAAAGAACAGATGATGTAATTAATCCAATTAATCTGTGCTTTTGTCTTCTATATAAGCAGACCTCTAATCTTCTCACCATTTAAACCATGTAATCAAGCTGTTTTAGTTTAGCAAAATGGCATCGTTGTGCTTTTCCACAGTCATGGAACTTTGCAGGCTATATTTATCCTCTAATAAACATCTAATGTATATATAATCATTATAATAAAAGGGTACATGTACTGTAAGCATATATTTCAGTGTATTCTGCTGTATACTACAGATGCAAATCCTGAGACTCGAATCCATGGAATTAAGTAGGTCTTCCAGACGGACTTTAATTTGCATTACCTTGATGACGGGATAAATGGCCCACGGTGGTAAGATATGATCTCTGAAAGGGCCACAATCACAATCAAAGGGTTCCTGGGTTGCACACTCATCATGTCTCTAAAATATGACAGTAAAAATCACGTAATAAAAAGTGATGAACCAGTGTGAAAATGACAAATTGCCCTGCTTCATTTGTGATATTTTATCAACAGTGATTCTAAAGTGCTTTTTTTTTTTTACCTAATGCTGCTATGTCCAGTACACATTAATATTTTATTATATAAAGATTTTCGGCAACTGTATATTGTAGCTTTTTAGAAAGTCTCAGTCTCACCATGGTGTGACACCAGACACATCGTTTCCCAGTGAGGCCATGCAAGCTCTTTATCTTCTTCTGACACCGGTCACACTTCCCAGAATCACAGTTTCCACTCACCCAGTCATGGGCCGCAATCTGCATGCAAACAAATTAGATGCACATACGCTATTTACATTTCCAGAGTCCACTTGATGGCAGTACTAAAGAAAAAAAGCTTATAGAAGATGATTAAAGTGGGATTTCTGCCCTGGGCCAAATAAGTAAGACATACAATAGAATAATTGTCCTTAATGAGACACCCTCTTCACAGAACCTGGGACAATAAGAAATAAACTGATATTATTATATGTAGCCTATTTTTAGACTATTTAAAGAAGATGTATTTATTAAAATGTGTTCTTTTAATTTATTTTTGTTCTTTTTTCTTTAATTCTTGTATATACAGGTAGCATTTAATAGCATTTTTTAGTGCATATTACCTTTTACATTATTTACATTTATTATGTCATGCAATCCTAGGATGGGATTTATCTGCATTGGTTTTAAATTTAATAAAATAAAAAATAAATAAAGGTGTTCTTACCCCTGTCTCTTTCTTTGACATCACATATGTGCGGGTGCACGGAGCCGGGTTTTTATTTGCACACCGACCATGGACTGTGTATTTGCAGCCTGTGTATTATAGCAAATGTTTGTGACACCTGAACTGAATCAGAACTAAAAATATGGGTTTGCAAGGTTATGCATAACTATATAGCTAGGTAGATAAACCACAATAAATGTCAACACACTAGATTTCAGGAATATATTTTGAAGAGTTTAGCATCTTAATGGCTAAAATGAAACATTTCATTGGCAGTCTGGAAATACTGATTACATTTGCAAAGCAATCTGTGAACCTTTCTTGTAAATTACCCAGAATTCCACTCACAGGTGCAGCAGAGACCCTGTTTGCGCAGCCCCAGAAGCATATTCTGACAGACGTTGCAGTACACAGGCTTGTTGAAATGTTTCATCCTCCACAAGTGCTGGCCGTCTCTTTGGGTCATCTTGAGAAAGTAGAAAAACGTGTTAGAAAACATCTTTTTTTCTTTATAATCTGATTCTGTAAAATGTAACGTCATTCAATATATGTTCCTATGAAGCCAAGAATCACATTCCTTTAATCTGCCTCTAACCAGAGTGTTACATGTAGTAAAACAGAGTAAAGTAAAAGAAACAGATATATAGCCTCATGACAAAAGAACATGAGTTCAAATTATTGTCTTAAAGGTATAGTTCATCCAAAATTTTAAATGAATTCACTCATGTCATTTCAAATCAGCATGAACTAATCGTTAAATCAGCAAATATTCACAGGTGAAATCCAGTTATTTCAACAGGCATTTTATTCCCACATGATTGGGAATTTCACATTAGGGTGAAAGACTTCCCCATATTGATATTGCGATGGGTTCAAGTAAGTCATGTAAATTCGCTGCGTTGGCAAACAAAAATCTCTTTGGTTTGAAAGTGACTTCTGTGTGTGCTGTGCTTCCTATATCGCTATACGATCGACTATTTACACAGAAAAATCCTGCTAATGTGACTGCACCTCAATTCATGAACGATTTGTGATTCATGAACAAATCAGTTTGATTTTTGAACTGGAACAGTTGGTTCAATTAAAAGAATATGCCCATTCATTCACAGCTCCGGTTCTTAAGTTCAACTTACTGAATCAGTAAACCAGTCGCAGCTTACGAGAGGGAAAGTTTAGCTGTGAATCATCACACAATGTTATTGTATGACTTAAGAAGACCTAAAATATATCAGCTGAGTCACTTAAACTCCTTTTTGGTGGGGTTTTTTTTGCCATTTTTGAAGCTTAAAAAACCCTATGGCCTCTGTTGTAATTGGGATAATACATGCGTAAAGATTCACCAGACATTCTCCTCCAGTGCTTCACACAAAAAATAACAGCAAGCGGGTTTGGAACAAAATTAGCGTGATAAATGATGACATCATTTTTAGTTTTGGACAAACACCTTTAATAAATAAGATGAAATGTACTCGTCTATTAAAGAAACAGATGACGACACAAGCGTAAATGAATGCTAGTCAGTGGAAAGTGTTTTTGAACCACCCTCAGTGACTCACAAGAGTGTCGTTTTCTTGTTTATTTCACATTGCTTCCTTATCTTACACCTACTGGCTATTCTTTATGAATTCAACGGCCGGCTGGAGGTGTTTAGGGTGGGCTAAGGACATTGACTCACGCAGTCATAATAATTCAGAATTTTATTGGTTTGGATGACTCAGGTGGGAACTTCAGGCGGCCGAACAGGAGGTCAGAAACTGTAGCCCACGCAGCCATGCTGTAACTGGGACTGATGGCTCAGCATAGCCCCCCTGTGCCACTTGGGCAGGTGGAAATAGCACATGGGGAAGTCCCTGGCTTTGATACATGGTTAAGCACAATCATGATACAAAGCTCTGGCTCACAAACCCAAGACAGGAATAAAAGTTTAGGCTGACTAAATTCATGTGATTAAAATAATCTACGTGACGGCACAAACTACATTTGCTGTAACGGACTGTGACCGCTGGTGGTAACAACGAATGTCTTGTTGTTGTAACTTCCGCACTGACTTTGCCTATGTGGTTTAATTGTGAACCATGCTTATTAGTGCTAAATGCACATTTCTGGTATGGAAGTGGCATTGGCTTAGCATGTAAAGGTTAAACTTTGGTTTTCATTATATGTAGCTGCAATTAGTCATGGAAAATAGTTGCTGTTATCTCTGTGGCTGGTCTCCAGGTTATGCACTACCACAGTATGGACAGACACAAGAATCTTGCGAGTTATATAGCTTATGTTCCCCCTCCGGAGAAGTGTGAAGCCAGTTACCGCTCTAGTGTTACTTGCTAGATGCTAGCTTGAGCTTGCATTTTGAAGCTGCCAAGTGGCTTGTGTGAATAAATGCATGTCAGGGATATTCTGAACGCACACTTTCTTCAGATGCATGCTTATTTTAATGAGATGTCATGTAAAGTAGATCTTATGCATGACGTGCTAATGAGATGCAAGGGATGTCTGGTTTGCAAAAATTCACGAGTCTATTTGCATCTTACTGCTGGTATGTACATGCCTCCTAGTTGTGAACCACCACAGACACAAAATTTAGATTCCTCAAAAATCTATATGGGTTTACCCCTGACAAATTCTTTAATCTGGTTCACCCATCATGTGGACACCTGAGCACCACATCCATGTGTGCTTGTTAAAAATAAAAATGTAAATACTAAAATAAAATGAAAATTAAACAAATAAAAATGTAAATAATAATTATATGCATTTGGCTGTGCATATAAGCATGTGCATGCATGTGAGCATGTGTTAGAAGAGTCACTATTGCTTGTACCAGTGTTTAAATAAATTACATGATGTAACCAAATCGACCACAGATTTGCATGGGACATATATATGTGTGTGTGTGTGTGTGTGTGCAATAATTTTCATAAAAAGGTAAGTTTTTTTAAAAAGCCCCTTCTGGGAAAAAAAAAAAGTAATTTAATCATGTGAAATCATTCTTATATTACGATAAAATAAAATTGTAAAATTGATCCGAGGTAAAAATAAAATATGACAATAAAATAAATATATTTTAAAAATTAAAAATAAATTAATAAAAAAAAATGGTAATATGCTTTTGGTTGTGCATACAAGTATGTGCGTGCATGCAAACATGTTTTGAAAGTGTTACTGTTGCTTACACTAGTGCAAAGTCAGCAGGTTTTTGTTAGTATGCCATTTTGAGGTTAAGCCTGAGTGTCCTCAGAAGGACAGAGCGCAATAAATACATACATCTAGTAAATTTGAATGTTTTCTCTTTGTTTCTTTTTGCTTCTGAGCAGTGTAATC
>JAUZSZ010000143.1:20871178-20883987 GCA_034780575.1 Labeobarbus marequensis
GTCACAGGCTGCTTGAAATGACCTCAGTCAGGCTTGGTTGGGAGGAACTTCATCAGGCACTTATAGCTGCTGATTGTATGCTTAAAAATAAACGAATGCTTGTGAAAGTGTGGCTTCCAGCATTGGCAACTTGACACTATGGCCGTACACAGTGTGTATGTGTTGTTTTTGTAAATGCGTGCATGTGTTAGTATCGCTAATAAAACTTAGCAGGATCATATTTTACACATGATGAAATTGAAACCCCCAGGCGCAGCCACCAGGTGTCAGAGAGTGTGTGTCTGTTGAGAGATCACTCTGGCTTGGACGGCGTGGTATGTGCTTGTGTGTGTGTAGTTTAAAATTTATTATGGACACTCCCTTTAGGTCAGACTTAGGAGCAGCACATGGCTGTGTCAAACTCTCATGCAAAGATGGATGGAAATGTGCACATGCCTTACAAGCAGCGTTATCCTGTGCGCATGTTTATGTCATATATGTTCTCACATAAAGGAACATTTTACTGCTCAGAAGTTGCTCTGTCATGGTTTAAAGGAATATTATGAGTTCAGAAGAAATTCAGCTTAATTGACAGCAAAAATTAATTTCCACTTGTTTTCTCCTTTTAAAAAGCAAAATTCTGGGTTACAGCTTCCATATTTTCAAATATAACTAGCCTTTGCTAAAAATATATTTGCTACAGCCAAACACATATTTAAGTATATTTTCCAATGATATATTTGTGCCCATTTTTGTTTATTTTTGAAAATATATTGTCTAAAATATAAATCTATTTATTGAAAGCATTTAAAAAAATATAGTACATTTTGAAATATATTTTGTTATATGAAGGTTAAAACTAAATATATATTTAATTTCAAAAATATATTTCACTGGGCTTCACAGTTTACAACATTTATTGTCATATATTTATTTATATATTTTGCATATATTTAAGACACGTAATACTCTATGAAAATGCTAAAATACTGTTTGTTTGTTTTTTTTGCCACAATATAAATATTATGCATGTTAACATGGTTTTAGTTTAAAAAATGGTTACTATCTTTACTATCAACTTAAAATGACTGTAAAATGTTTACTAAAACTAGAGCTAATGAAGAACTAATGTGAGTGCTTTTATAAATTTGTAATCTTCAGCTTTTTTTCACTTTTTTTTTTTCTTATGTTGCTTAGAAGTAAGCTTCAACTTTATTTTAGATGTTTCTCCTAAAGTTCCTATAAAGATACACATAAGATTACCACTGGGGTCAGTAGACACTCCATCTAATCTTTCTCAGAAACAATTAATATTAAAGGGGGATTACTTATAATATTTTATTTATATGCAAATCTTATCCCTGGATTGCTGCTGTAATGTTTAGTATTTTTCTTCTCCGTCCAATTTTTTTTTTTTTTTTTTTTTACAGTGAAATCTAGAGCATGTCCAGCAGCTTTCTGAGACCCTCCCTGTAAGGACACTCTTTGACTGTGGTCAGTCACGTATAGCCGTGGATTATGTGTCCTCTATACTATCTGTACACATCCTCTCACTGCCACAGGACACTGATGACAGTCTGTGTTTATTAATAACTGTCTGGTTTGTGACTGGAGGTGTAGGGACAATGGAATGAGGTGAGGACTTTGAGATGTAGAGACGGATTACTCTGAAAGGCTAAACAGTCATGGAGATCCAGGCAAAATGAAGCCTCCTACAGGGACCTGCATTAATAAAAGGCATTAATAACTGGCCTTGAATGACATGATGTTGATATTCATTCCTTTGTCAGTCAGTGATGAAAATTCAGTTCCTCTTCTTGCAACAAACATCTTTCCATCGTTTAGAGTAGATGTCATGGTTAAACAGTTTACATTCATATGCTGTATCATGCTTTTGAAAGCATAACACTCATATGGGATGTTGCACACATGCATGAACCAGGTCCTGCATATACATTATACTTATATGGGCACATTTTTGTCCCAGACTTTTAACCTTAGACCGAAAATCATAAAAAAATCATAAAAATATGAATAATATTATGTTAATAATCTAATGAGGTGGTCTTCAATCAGTACAGGAATGTATACGTTATAAGAGTAACATGAAGCTGGGATCCCTTGTGTGATATTTATGTTCATTTCAAGTGTTCTAGCCTAAACTTATGAGGTAATAGTGTTCTTTGCTCTTCATCCGACCTCTATCTTTCTCTCCCTTCATCTGCCTTGACGACAACAGACTCTCCCGGGATTCTCCAGCCTCCCCTCCCTTGGCTGGTGTGGCCTGAACCTTGAAGCAAAACATACTTGTTCTTCTCTGACTCTATCCCTCAGCAAGGCTATCTAACCATAGGAGTGAGGCGAGGGAAAACTCGACAAACCTCACAGCTGCGACAACACACGCCTTCACAGGGCTGACAAGAGAAAACACCCTGCTGCCTTGGGTGGGAGTGTGGATATATGTGTGTGTGTGTTTAATCTCTGACTCTTCATGTCACACACTCTTACACAACACATGTTTTGATTATCAGTGAACAGAGGTCTGGTCAACAACAACAACAAAAAAACCCCCATTGTATTACCATTTAGTCAAGTATGTTATTATTGGAAGAAATACCATTGTATATGGATGTATGAATATTCAGTGTGATTGTTTAACAAGCCATGGCATTTTCATCTGATATCATTACTGCACCACTGTTAAAGGGATAGTTCACCCAAGAATGAAAATTCTTCATTCATCTTTGAACACAAATTAAGGTATTTTTGATTTTTTTTTTTTTTTAGCTTTCTTACCCTGCATAGACAGTGACGCATTCAAGGCCCAAAAAGGTAGTAAGTACTTTGTGACATCAGGTTCAACTGTAATATTATGAAGCACATTCATAAGAATAGCATGATGGATGTGTGTGCATTCTTCTGATTGAAAACAAGGCGCAGATCATCCAGGTTCTACATGCAGAACGCCAGCTTCTGCCTCCTCAGCATCACACACATGCGTCACGTGAACTCATGGCAAAGATTGACATGGAAGAGAAGAAATGGTTGAATAAAGTAGTTATTTTTGCTTTCTTTGCACACAAAAAGTATTCTCTTAGATTCATAACATTATGGTTGAAACACTGATGTCACATGGACTGTTTAAACAATGTCCTTACTACCTTTCTAGGCCTTGAATGTGGTAGTAACCTTTTTGTCTATGCAGGAACAGAGAGCTCTCAGATTTAATCAAAAATATCTTAATTTGTGTTCTGAAGATGAATAAAGGTCTTAATGGTGAGGGTGAGTAATTAATGACATCATTTTCATTTTTGGGTGAACTATCTCTTTAACGGAGCCTTTTGTAAAGTAGGAGTCATATTTTTGAAGCTCTGTCACTGACATAAACATTGAAGTCTAGTGACAGTTAAAGATTTTATTCCTGTCTGTAAACACTTTTGCATCACATGTGGTAATCAATACGCCAAAACAAGGTTACTACACTTTTACTACAATAAAACCATGGTTAATGTACTTGTATTTTTATGTGTCGGAACAAACTGTTCCTCGTTCGGTAATGCTGAGTCTTAGTAAACTTATGCTGAAAAATCCTCTGACTTGATTACCATAAACCTTTATGAAAAACATTTTTTTTTAAATAAATCTATGTTCGTATTTCCTATATGCTGTTTGGCATGCTCGACTCGCAAATGAATAACTCATTTGAGTCGGTTCTTTCCAATGAATCGGTCAAAATCGGTTCGTGATTCAGTTTGAATCATTCGAACAGCTCACTCACACGCTGAGTAGTTTTCAGCGGGATTCTCGCGTACTGTTGCAAAAATAAAATAAAATAAAAATAAAATAAAATAAAAGGAATTGGAGAACAAAACAATTTAGAACACCACTACACTACGACTTTACTTAATAAACTGGACTAAACCCACAAATCCGTCCAGTCGCCAAAGATGAAGATGGTGTTTTTGAAGATCGCTCAACACCTGCACGCGCATCTTGTGAACAACTATGCAGGTAAAAACATTTAATTAATGAAAACTCTCATATAACAAAAAGTACAATGGCATTACCATGGCTTTTAGCTGTATCACGGTGTACACTTGGAGTAGGCCTACCATGTCTATTTTATGGAGCTGTAAATGCAGTGGAATGATGTTACATGAAGGGTTATTTTAAGAAACTGTCCTAGCTGTTCTTGTCAGATAAGCCATGATATTATATGGATTTATTTTTGTCTTTAAGGAAGGCTGTTCTTCAGTCTGTTGTTTGTTTGTATCAGACTCATTTGTCCTTCTTCTGTTTATGTTTTGGGTTGTACTGTGAGGTTATAGTGAGTGATTCCTGATTTGTAGAATATATTTATCATGGTTTATGAAGAACAAGAGCATCCTGAGAATATTAAATGTGACATCATAAGGCTCATCATTCAAAATATGTGAGATGATATGAACTCGCTCCAGGCAGGAAAATGTCAGTAATGATCTTTTTCATGTTTTCTTACATGTTGGTATGACATAGTGATGCTTTTAATCAATATTTGCTAAATATTGATAAAAAATATGTTGTGGTGTTGGTCTTGAGACCTCTTAAGACTGCATAAAGACAGATTTGGTCTGGATCTGGGCCTGGTTTATGGTTTCAAACAAGACCGCAGTCTGACTTCCAGCAGAGTGAGGTGATAATTACCTTAACAAATAGTCTGTGTGGTATCTTTTGATAACCCTGCAGTTTTTTTTCCGTCACCATTTACCCTGTTTAATGTGATTTTATTGGCAATGGCAGTTAACACACAGTGGAATAGAGAATACTGTAAATTTGTTTTTATTTTTAGGAACACTGAAAACATAGACAGAATGGAAAACATGTAATACATGCCATAAAATGTAATGTAGAATATGTTCTTTCTAAAAATGCATTTCTAGTATATTAAGCCTTTTTTCAGTGAATGTCTTGAGGCATTTTTCTTACCCACTGTGTTTTTCTGTTTCTGCAGGTAAGCAGAAATCTAACAAAAATAGAAAAAAGCCTTGTCATAAATTCTATAGCTGTGTTTTTTATTATTATTTAGAAATATTAAATGTAATATATAGGTAAAATAATAATAATAATAATAATACAAATTATTATTTTTATATTATATTATAATGTTTCCATGAGGTTATATTTGTAATATCATCATTATCCCATTAACCGCTTTGGATTTTAGGGTGATTAGTGGTAGAACTCAGAGGGCGTGAGACAATAGTCAGTAACACACAAATGCTAACTTGCTTTCTCTTAAAGTGATGAGGGTCCACTGAACCCCGCCCAAATCCCTGCTCTCTGATATCATCACCCTCTCTTATGCAAACCAGCTGTTTGCTTAAATGGCCTTTAGATGCCAGCCAAATTTCTGCACGTGTGTTGAGGAATGAGATGGAGAGAGAACATATGTGTGCATTTCATATCAAACAAAAAATAAAACAGCCTAGTGGCCAAATAAAAAATTAGATCATATAGATCCAAGGCACACAAATACGAGGTCTCACTGGGGTAAAGTAGAAATGAATAGTGAGCCCATGTCAATTTATTTTTCAAAACTTTATTCCTATCACAAACATACACCAGTTTAACACAATGCTAGCACACCGATCCAAAATATAACGGAACACGGAATGTTAAAACAAAATGACATAGTTGAAATAAAGGACATGGTATTCATATGTATGTACGTTTAAAACATAATTTTCTATTGGTTTATTTTAAGAGATACAGTCGCTCTAGCACCAAATTTTGACCCCAAGTTTAGTCAGTCTTGTGTCAGAAATTTTGTGAAGAAGTGTAAAGCATTTAAACAAGATATGGGTTTAAAAGTGTAGGAATATGCTTTTGGTCTGCACTGTTTTTCATTGCATTGGACTGAATCGACTAAAACTAAAAATGATGGTCCAGGGTTTCATGGCTGCACCCAAATACATCATTTCTTTGCCTAATGACTTTTGTACAGTGTAGTAGCAAATGCATATACAAAATAAAACGCACCCACCCAAGAAAATTCTAGTAATTAAGGCAGGTCATTCAAACGATTAAGTCAGTCATTCAGTCCATAAACATGTTCTTCATCTAAATGTCTAGAATAAAAATATTACAAAAAGAGCATAATACTGGTTTACAAAGTACGGTAAAGCTGTAACACAATCCAGAAATGTCAGATAACAATTAGCTGTCACCCTGAGCACTAACGGGCTTTGCAGCATATCTAAATGGTTGGATTTTTACTGTACGTTAAGGGTTGTTTGCAGTAATGAAATGGAGTTGCCAGATTGACACTTGAACTGATTTCTCATGCTCAGCAACTCCAGGAATCATTACTTTGTCATGTAGTGATATTAACAAAATTATACAAGACTATTAACTAGTCAAATCCTACTGTACACAAAGCCGAACACATAGAACATTTCATACAGTCTAGAATCACACAAACAACCCATCGCAAACAAAAACACAACTCACGTCCATTGGATTCTGAATGTTTCTCTATGGTGTGATGTGATTTATTCTCAGCTGGAAGCTGTGGAGCGCTGGGACTTGAGCAATGATCCTCCCAGCGTTCCGTTCCAGCCCTGGCTGCTCTTATGGAAGCCAGCAATGACTCATGGGAAAGGTCCCCCACTCCACAGCAGTACTGTATTATACACAAAGGGTGAACCTCTTGGACTAAAATGTTTTTTTTTTTTTGCATCATATTTTGATTGAATTTCTATAATGTTTTTTGTATAAATCATCACTGTCATAATTGGCACTTACAACTGCTTTCTTAACATACAACAATCTTTCATATAGCACTGAAACGTGTACATTTATTTCGATAGATCGGGAGTAGGATTACTTGACAGATTTGCCTCAAAAGTTGTTCTGTATGAACTTAAATTGAACATATTGCATTTTGCAGGGGGAATTTGAGTCTTTGTCTCCCTTGTGCCTCATGGCCAAGGTCAATGCAGTAGATTGAGCTGGGTTTAAGAAGCAGGGACTGAGCGTTCCGCCCAGACCCTTGGTGGCCGGTCAGCTTGTTCACAGCTCGGTGTCTGCTGTTTTGGTGGTAGAGTGGCCGTTGGTGGCAGTAGGAGGAGTTTGGGCCTTAACTGCCTCTTGTGACTCTCCGTTAAGACTGGGCTTCTCCTGGGGCTCGGGTTGGTTTAGAGGGGCCACAGACACCAGAGTGTTGCCCTGGTTCTCCTCGTCAGCCATGTAAGACTCCTCAGCCTGTGGAAAACAAAATACAAACAAAGATTTAACTTTTTATTTTGCTTTTATTATTATTATTTAATTTTTGTATTCTTTTTTATTACATATTGTTATTATTATATTTTTACTACTTATAATTATTAATTATTATTATTATTATTTTTTTTTGCAAGACAGTTAACTCCAGGAATATTCCCAGAGAAAAACTGTATTGCTCAAATGTATAAATTGAGCATAAGATTTATAATTCAGGAGACTTAGTGTTTCTTAGGAGATGCTGCTTCTAGAATTTCTAGGGATGAATGACAGTAGACACAAATGAGACAATGGTTAATCATGTAGATCATGTAGTCTTGGAAGAATTTGATGAGATATTATGGAGTTCATATCAAGATTTTATATCAGACTTTTATCAAATTTTATGCATTGAATGCATTAAACTATTAAAGTTAAGATTTTCATTTTTAGTCAGTATGTTTTGTAAGTCAGCATTGATGAGCAAGACCTTTGAACTAAGGGGGAGGGTGTTCTTTGAGTGGAACATGTAAACTTTCATAAAATCATTTTTGTTTGATGGAATATTTTTCCTGACGCATCTTCAAAGCTAAAGCGGCTGTAATTGTGCAGCATATGGCTTATGAAATGCTGCCCTATGAATGTAAGTATTTTTTCATTGTAAAACTCTTTCTGAGGTCTGCCGAGAGTGCACTTTGTTTCACTTTCATCATTTCTCATCATTTAACAGAGAAGGAAAACAGCTTAGAACTATTGGCAAGGAGATGAAACAGTTAGTGTTTCGCTAGCATGTGTTGTGGTTCTGAACATTCGATGGGGCGTGTGCTGGAGGAATTGTGCTGCACTGATATGCTGCCAATTGTTTCCCTCTTAATTATGAACTTGGAAACATTTCCCTATAAAATATGCTGAACTTTGCAATTAAAATGCGTGCACAACACATTCAAAATGCGAATTTGATTGGGAACACTTGGTGGAGGAGATACTGTTGGTGAAGTCATCAATTTGAGGGTTTAGACAGCAGGAAGTGAATGAATGTGTAAATTTGCTTCAAAGATTTGTTTAGTGTTGAGTTAGAACATGCGATCGCATCCTCAAGAAAGGATATTATAATTAATGGGATGTTTTTCTGGGGTTCAGTAAGTCTGACACTCACCAGTTTCATGCCTTTGCCGTTGGTTCGGCGATGGCACTTGAAGTAGTATATGCCGACTATTATGGCAGCAAGCAGTAAGCCGGTCACCAGCACAAACGCGAAAACAGCAGGAGAAAACCCAGAGGCGGCATCCTGTTCTTTCTCTTGATTCAGCTGTAGAGAAACACATAAACAACAAGTTGAACAAAAACAGGGATTAGATAATGGAGAGCTTCAAAAGCATTTTGAGTCATATTTTATAGGTAACTGATCAAGTGATGGTGATTTAGTTTGAGTGTCCCTTAACAGCATGCAGGAAAGTTTTGTCACAGGTCTGTTTTGATAGCAATCAAAATGACAGATTAATCCACCAATATTGGTAGATATTGTATATTTAATTGTGCATGCTCTATTTTTAATTTTACCTTTCATCTAATACTCACTTGAAGTTAATCTTCAAAAACACTAATAATTTAATGACACCGAGAAATGCTGTGAATATTCATTTTTCAGAATCTTTATTATACTGTTGTGATGCCTAAATTCACTTGTAGCATTTAAAATGATTCATTTTAGTTTTATTTTATAGTAAGTAATTTCATGTTAAAGTCATTTAGTGCTTCATTAATATATGTAGCATCCCTAAGCTTTCCTAATTTAGACATTTTCCATTCTTCCTGACATGCAACCCATACACAAAACTTATCTGTTGTACCAAGCTTCATATAGCAAACAAAAAGAGGAAGCTCACAGGCATCAACAGCTCAAACTGCCCTGCTAAACTTTATCCTCTCAGACACAAAGCTTCCTTCCTATCTAATGTACACTGACGCAGATGACAGCAACTGAAAACATCTGACGTCACTCTGTCCATTGGTTTGGGTTGGCAAAGTAGAGATACTGTATAGTGGCATTTAAATTGTTTTAAACTCTTCTGATGACCTTTTGGGGTAAATACGGGATGGGGGCACTGATATGATGCTGATATGGCCTCACTGTAACATATGAACATGTAAATCAAAATATAATTGCACTTACACAATGTTCCTTTGCAAAAAATGTATTTTGTAAGTACAGTGATTGATGGTATCAAATGGTAATATTGTGGTACTTTGATTTATTCAAATACTAAATGATTTTATATACAATTGTATTTATAGTACTTTCCTTACAAAAAAGTATGGTACAATGATGGTAGTATAATGGTATTATTATGGTACTTTGAGATATATGAGCCCTTATTTAGAATGCAACAGCGCGTATTATGTTTTTCTAACTTCATCGATCAGACACTGATCGGATTCAGCTGATAATAACCTCTTGTGATTCGATACGTCTCTCAACTTTACCATCAAATTAACCGATCACATTTTAATGATGCTGAAGGTGCACGCGCACACACAGTGAGAGGCGAATATGAAAGAATGAGCGGCATGTGAGTCTTCACCGGGCTACAGTCAAATAATCACGTGTGTATAATTTAAACTACTTTGACTATTGAACTCTTCTCTCTCTTGATTAAAGCTCCAGGTGAAGGGTTGCCAGTTATAACAAAAAGAGCAAAACAAGCCCCTTAAAACACAGTATAATAAGCAGATACCAGTGAAAAAATTTAAACAATATAATTTGTATCAATTGTATCCTACAAATTAAAACTAAATGTAGTCTAATTTATTATAAATAGAATATTTCAATATAAAATATTTAGATATTATAAACTGATTGAAGTAGAACAATAACATGAATTTTAAAAATAATTCAGAAACACCTTATTTAAAGTTTAATTGCACTTACAAGTCGCATTTAATATCAATCAGTTGGGTGCAGTTAATCAAAAAAGTTGAGTGATTTTCCTAAATAAATACTTAACCAAGTTTAAAATAATTTTTTTTTTTAATTATATAAAGCCCTTTATGTAGATTTTCAGAATAACTACATATATAAATAACTATATCGTGAAATATATCATTACCATTATCATGAAATATAATTTTGGTCATACCGCCCACCCCTAGTGCCATGGTATTTTTGGAAGTAGATTGGAGTACCATATAAATGAATGTCAGTGCCATGGTATTACCATCTGTACCACCTGAGGAAACTTGTGAATGTGAATTTGAATCCGAAATGTTGGGTTTAGGAGCATGTCAGCTAAATTGGCCAAATTAACTGAAATGAAAGTTTAAAAAAATCACATTTACATGCAAGTCTTCTGCATGTTCTTCATGAAAGCTGTAGACCAATGAAAACCAATGGTTAATAATAAATTAAAAGACAACTCTGATAGTTCTTAACTGAACTCTCAAATCAAATGTACATAGATTTTGAATCATTGTTTTTTTCCACCCAGAATTCTAATCCATGATATCAGTGACCCAAAATTACTTACATCTGCAATTATGGAACCTTGATTTGAGTCTGGATTGTTCACCATCAGTTTTTTTTCTATAACCTTCGCATCAGTCTCCATGGTGTGTAGGGTTTCTGAATGTTCTGGTTCAGATTTAGGCAGGCTGCCGTCAGCAGCGTTGGCAGCTAATCAAGGTGCCAAAATCAAAGAATAAAGGATTAGTAACATCACCAACTAAAAACACTTAAATTAATTTATTAATTCATACCCGTGTCAGTAGTGTCAATGGAACTTGGTTGGCTTGGGTCAATTTTTGCGGGCCCTGAAGTTGAGTCTACTGATGGACCAGTTGTTGGACCTGCAGCTACCAGATCTGCTGTCAAACCTGTAGACGGATCTGCAGCCTGATCTGCAGCTGAATCTGCTGCCGAATCTGCTGGGTCTTGTCCCCGACAACCTACATGGTAACACGGAAAATGTTCAAGATGTCAAATAAGACAAGCTTTTGGTTGCACCTCACCTTGGTGAATTATGCAGCTTCATGTTACATAAATAATGAAAAACATGATAAAATTTGCACAAAATTGTCATTAATTTTTCCCATTGTTGTTGTATTTCCTATTGAAACAGGAAGTTAGGTCAGGACATATCAAAGGGCCAATAGCTGGTTTTAGAGAGCAGCACGTCAGTATATTTAATTCTTATTTAACTCACAAGCTCTTGATTTATTTAATTAATTTAATTAATTAGATTCTGATTCAATTCCAGTGTTCATTTCAGTTACATGTTCATTTGCTGACATATGAACTTCTCACTCTGATTCAAACTCGTCAAACTCGTCTGTTTGAAACATTCATTAAGAGAACTGCCTCATAAGAGTATTTGTTTCAGGAATCAGGCTACACTGTCATATGTTTCTGATCGACTAAAAAAATCAGCTCATAGGAGTCATTTGTTTATAAGGGGACTATACTGGTGTGCTTTGCTTTTTTTCATTCACTGAAAATAATTTGTTCATTAGAGTCATTTGTATGTGAAAAAGACTACATTAGTTGTGCAGTATGTTTTTGATTTACTAAAGAGAATTTATTTATAAAAGCAATTTCGTGAATCGTGAATCAAATTGCACTGGTTGCATTGTATGTTTGTTTTTCTGTGTAGAACATGATGTCATGTTTTTATTGCATCACATTAAATTCAGAATTCACATTCTCAACTCAGATAAAATCTGATTTCATTTGCCATAGTGCTATAAATCCTGAATACATAGCACTGATGCAGGAAACCTAACTTAATAAATACATGAAAATATATGAAATTATAACAAAAATATAAATTAAATATATTAAATATTTTAAAGTTTTGCAAAATGGTACAGTTTGGATTTTAACAAAGATTTCCATGCCACCTGTTCACTTTGTGTATCATGCAGTCAATAAGGGTCTGCAGTGTTTGACCAGAGTGTCAGATCCTTCTTATCAAGAGGCTGCTGCTCATTATTTGCTAGCATGTGGGTGGTAGATGCCCCCTGAGGTTAAGAAGAGGTTAAAAAAACCTGGCACTTCTGACCATTATTTAATGCCCTTCTGTCTCCACCCTCTCCAAAAATGTGCCCTGTTTGCACAGTCACTCTGCATTGTTAAAAAAACTTAAGCAGGAGGGTAATGCTCCTGACACCGGCTGAGCAAATAAATATCACCCTCGAAAAGTCAAGACTTTTCTCTTTGTCGTACATTACCATACTCCTTAGTAAAGAGTTATGTCTAGAGACGTGGAATGCAGGAAGCGAGTGGCCGGGTGTCAAGTACAAATGAATTGATTTGCTCGATTGTTTTAGGTGTTGCATCCTCAACTAACTATGCCATATCCGAAAGTCACTGAACTTGAGTTCTTGCTAAAAGTAACATTATAAGAAAAACTTCTTAAGTGTTCACTTTTGACTGACACATTCGAAGTAAATTATTACACATAATAGATGTGATTATTTTCACACTAAAGGAATGTTAACATAAGGAAACAGGGGATAACTGGAAATGAATTTGCTCAGAAATCTAATGCTCAGTTGAACCTGGAACAGTCTTTTAAGTGGTTTTCAACAAAAAGTAA
>JAUZSZ010000143.1:20884087-20894582 GCA_034780575.1 Labeobarbus marequensis
AAGGAATTACTTTTAAATAACAGTAATAAGTAATCTATAATGTATTACAGTTTGGAAGTAACTTGCACAACACTGCTAAAGATATAGGTGCTATATAGCACTTATAGTGGTTCCACTATGATTTCGAGCCAAATAACCACTTTTAGTGCTATTTAGCACCGTAGTGTATGGTAAATGTTCACAAATAAAGTACCATGGTATTTTTTTCTAAGTAAAGTACCAAAAAGACCATGGTAGTACCAAAAAGACCATGGTACTACTAAACCATCTGTTCTGGAGAAGTGCAGTGGCCGTGTCATGGTATTTTTGGAAGTAGATAGTGCCATGGTATTACCATATGTACCACCTGATGAAACTTGTGAATGTGAATCCTAAATGTTGGGTTTAGGAAAATGCCAGCTAAATTGGTCAAATTAACTAAAAAAAAACAACAAAAAAACACATTTCTTCTGCCTGTTCTTCATTAAAGCTGTTGACCAATGAAAACCAATGATTATAATTGTAATTATAACCAATGATAATAAATTAAAAGACAACTCTTATAGTTCTTAACTGAACTGTCAAATGTACATTGATTTTTGACCATTGTTTTCTCCACCCAGAATTCTAATCCATGATATTAGTGACCAAAAATTACTTACATCTGTAATGTTGGAACCTTGATTTGAGGCTGGATTGTTCGACTTTACACCAGTGTGAATTTCTGTCTGTTTTGATACAGATGTAGGCAGGCTTTCACCAGCATCGTTGACAGTGAATTGAGGTACTAAAATTAAAGAATCAAGGATTAGTTGCATCACCAACTAAAAACAATTAACAAAACTTAATTTAGGGACAGTCTTGAGGCCTCATACCCATGTTAGTAATGTGAACAGAACTTGGCTGTCTTGAGACAGTTATTTCTTGAACAGCAGGTTTAGAAGTTGAGTATGCTGCTGGACCTGCTGTTGCTGTAGCTGCTAGATTTGTTGTTGGACCTGCTGATGGACCTGTTGTTGGACCTGTTGTTGGACCTGCTGACGGACTTGCTGACAGATTTGCTGACGGACTTGCTGACAGACTTGCTGATGGACTTAGTGACGGACGTTCTGAGACCTCTCCCTGACAACCTGCAAGGTAACACGGAAAATGTTAAAGAGGTCAAATACTGTAAGACCACAAGCTTTAGTTTGCACTTCCACTTCACCTTGGTGAATTATGTAGTGTCATGTTACATAAATAATCAAGAACATGATAAAATTTGCACAAAATTGCCATTAATGTGCCACCCATAACTGCAATTACATTTTGATCTCATTGATTTTGCTTAAAAATAGCTCATTATTTGGTAGATCACTTCTAGACACAGAACTCTCATCTATTTACAAACTAGTCCATTTTTGCTGTATTTTCTAGTGAAACAGGAAGTTGGAGCGGGACATATCAAAGGCCCAATTTTATATAATATCAGTATATTTAATTCCTTACTCACAAGCTCTTGATTTGTTTAGTTTTAAGTAGATTCTTATTCAATTCCAGTGTTCATTTAGGTTTTATGTCCATTTATGTCCATTGCTGACATATAAAATTCTCAGTGATTCAAACTGGTAACTTGTCTTTTTGAACAATTCATTAAAAGAACTGACTCATAAGACTATTTGTTTCAGAAATCAGGCTAGTTGTGTCATATGTTTCTGATTGAATAAAAAGAATTGGCTGATAGGAGTCATTTGTTTACAATGGGACTATACTGGTTGTGCTGTATGTTTCTCATTCACTAAAAGTAATTTGTTTATTAGAGACATTTGTATGTGAATCAGACTACACTAGTTGCCCAGTGTTTTTTTTTTTTATTTAGTTAAGAGAATTTATTCATAAAAGCAACATGTTTGTGATTGGGATTGCACTGGTGGCATTGTATGTTTGTTTTTCTGTAAGTTTGCTTTTCTTTTTTTTATTAAATTAAAAAATGTTAATTTAAAAAGTTTGCAAAATGGTACAGTCTGGATTTTAGCAAAGATTTCCATGCCACATGTTCACTTTGTATATAATGCAGTCAATAAGTGTTTGCAGTGTTTGACCAGGCTGTCAGATCCTGAGGCTGCCGCTCAGTGTTTGCTAGCATGTGGGTGGTAGGTACACCCTGAGGTTGAGAAGAGGTTAAAAAAGCCTGGTCCTTTCTGACCGTTATTTAATGCCCTTCTGTCTCCACCCTCTCCAAAAATGTGCCTTGTTTGCACAGCCACTCTGCATTATTAATAACTTAAGCAGGAGAGTAATGCCCCTGACACCGACTGAGCAAATAAACATCACCCTCGAAAAGTCAAGACCTTTGTCTTTGCTGTACATTACCACACTCCTTAGTAAATAGTTATGTCTTGAGATGTGGAATGCAGGAAGCAAGTGGCCGGGTGTAAACTTTACCCGTTTGTTTTAGGTGTTGCATCCTCAACTAATTACGCCATATCCAAAAGTCACTGAACTTGAGTTCTTGCTGAAAGTAACATTATAAGAAAAAACACTGTTGCTAGTTTTCACTTTTGACTGACACATTCAAGGTACATCATTCTAAGTAAATTATTACACATGATAGATAATGATTAATTTCACACTAAAGTCATGTTAATATGCTTTTTGTTTTTTTAAAGGAAAATTAATGGAAATTAATTATTGTGTTAACGTGCCACAAATGCTCAGTTGAACCTGGAATAGTCTTTTAAGTGGTTTTCAGCAAAGAGTTGACAAAGATTTTTGGCATTGGGGATTGGAACAGCTGAGCTCTAAATCTAGAACAATTTCTGGTGTCATTTAGGGCACCACACATTTTGCTGTCAAACTTGTCACGGAGGCTTCAGAATGCCATCTGGAGCTCATACTGGGTGGTCTTATGTTTTCCTAACTAGAAATGCTAAGATATCTGCCACAGTCTGATCATAAATTTATTCTACATTTGTCTCAACAGGTGTGACTGTATCATGTAGGAACAACAATCCTTGATGAATCTTTTTAGTTAAACCACCTAGAAATGACAATCTGTGCTTGGTCAAGCTCAAGTCTCCTATAGTGATATCTTACTTTCTGTTTGTGACTCTTAGCATTTTGTGATTTTAAAGGATGCATGCCCACCGTGATAGCGCTCACCCGCACTCACAGCTTGAAGCACCCCTCCCTCATTACAAAAACACCCTGAGTATCTTGTAAGCACGTCTATCGGGTTAGATACTGTGCGTGGCTATCCATATATTTTAATTGGCTGAACTGGGCATGCGTCCTACAGCTCTTAAAAATGTTAATAAAACTAAGCGTTGACTTGTACAAGCCAAAACCTGACATGTTTACTGATATAATAATTGTTAGGAAGAATGTTCCCACTTCTCCTAGCATCATATAAACAAGACTAGTGTACATGAACGCCCTTGTACACTTCTGTATTTGTGCGTTTTCAACAAATGAGAAGCACCACATTCTTTT
The DNA here is from genome assembly GCA_034780575.1 of Labeobarbus marequensis. Classification (NCBI taxonomy): domain Eukaryota; kingdom Metazoa; phylum Chordata; class Actinopteri; order Cypriniformes; family Cyprinidae; genus Labeobarbus; species Labeobarbus marequensis. The sequence goes on from JAUZSZ010000143.1 coordinate 20,887,538, forward strand.
TCAGTGTGTATGAAGATGAACGTCTTTAATTGTGTACAAAACAAAATTCCCCTCCCAGCAGCACAATCACACACACACTAGTAATGTCCTGTTTTGCATACTTTCTGTCCCAAGTGTTATGCAAAATTAGAATAATTAGTGCATCATAGTTATGTAATTTTGGATTTTAAGGGAAGTTAGGTAGATGTTAATTGCTAAAATCCAAATCCAAACAGTATCCAAAAGATGTGTTTTGTTGGTATCTTATAGTACAAGGAAGGAAGGTGTATTATGGTACGATTTCACCATCTATATACCAGGGAACACTGAATGAGGTCACTCTAGACAGTATGGGAGTAAGTCTTGACTAACCAATGAATTTCCATGTAAATGTTATCCCTCATAGCCAGACCTTTGATTAAACCTTGTGAACACAATATTGTTTCCAGGAGGACTGATAAAAACCTTGTATTGCGTGAAGTCAGCCAGTCAAATCTGAGTTTGCCAAATCGAGAAAGTACTTTCTAGTTCTTTTGTGGGCAGTCGGGAAGTGTGCTGTCTGAGTGTATGCATAAATTTTATGCTTAAATTTGCTCTAGCATAAAATGCATACATTTTATCCATGCATATTATGTAGATTTTATGCATAAAGTTTCTACATACTCTCACAATATACATTTATCTGTGCATAAAATCCATTGTTTCTTAAATTGTTTTTTGATATTATTTTTTACAGTTTTAAACAGTTACCAAATGCATTATGAAATGCCTGGTGTGCTAACATCTGTCTTGATGTCTCACTTCAAAGCTACTAAACTAAGTATGATCTTCAATCATGCCACTTTATAGCTACATTCATCAAACATGTACTTGCATGCACTTTCAAATATGTACGCAATCTAAAGCGCTACGCTGGAGATGAAAGATAAAAATTATTAATGATGATTTTTCAGTATAATTCAGGATCTAGTTTGATGAAGTAGGTCAGTTGTCTCGCTGCAGTCTAAACAAGCATAAAACTCAACCCATCAAATTTTCTTCCCAACTGAGATAACCATCTTGACGTATCTAATATTTCACAATTTGTGCTGCAGTGAAATCTGGTCATCAGTCTGACGTCTGGATGCTCGACAGCAAACACAAACTGAGTTCTGGAAGAGTGAGAGTACGTGACTACCTAACCGCTTCGATGCATGTTTTTCATCCACCAGTACAACAGAAATATGACCGGAATCATTGTTTTCCTAAGGAAAGTGACACAACAGGGACCAAATGTGCTCTCCAGATTTCTGAATCACTCTAATCCTTTCCATGGTGTTCTGGCATGTCTGGTCTGATGTAATAAGACAATCTCAGGCAAAGACTCTCAAAATCCCTCATGCTCTCAGCTGTGCCTGAATGGATGTACGGCAGTAAGCTTAGCCAGACACGTCCTGACAGCTCTGATATAAACCTGAGAGCTAAAACCCCCTCCTCCTTCCAGAATCCCTGGAAACGTGAGAAATGCCCGTAAAACGCTTAGGGTTATTTTAAAGTAAGTACCTCATTAAATGGATAGTTCATCCATGAAATTAAAATTTTGCCATCATTTAGCTTTGTCAGATATGTAGATGATGGAATTTTCATTTTTGGGTCAACTGTTTCTTTAAGTCTTGGTTGTAGGATTCCAATTTCAAGAATTGAGCTAGATTTTTTGTTTTTATCTGCATGAACTAGAAATATGGAAGAAGAACTCCAGATAACCTTTTTAAATTAGACTTGAATAAAGCATTCTAGATCATTTTTTGATCATTGCCTCTATAAATGTCCCATGGGCCTACTCATATGACTGAAAACGATGTCGCTGTAATTTTCCCAGAGTCATTTATTTCTGGGAATCTAAAGGCATGTCTGCTTTCATTCTGACTCTGGAGGATTTCTGGATGGTATTCTCAACTCAATCCCCAGTAGGAATGCAGTGTTTAGCGATCTGCCTTTTGTGTGTCTTTAATCTCTACCCGCATTAATGTTTAAATCACAAGCTTGTTGAACTCTGGGACAGTCTCTGTCTTCCTAACAGAGCCCTCCTCTTGTTCTTCTGTCCTCACTCAGATCTGTGGTGTGATTATCTAGCAGGACGGAAGGCCATCTCGAGATCACCTATCTCTGGGTCTGCTTGAAACAGGAGAAACCTAAATAAACAGCTTAGCAAAAGGGGAAAGAGTGTGATGACAGATGCAGGCGACTCAAAAGGGTCAGTAATCACTCTAATAATCACTAACGTGTTGTCCAGCAGGGTGGAGTCCATCTCTCTCAGTCTCCAGATGCATAGATCTCAAGAGAAGCACTCTCCTCCCAGTGTACTTTGTGTTTTAACATGAGGCTCTGACGTCTGCAGCCGGCTAGGCTGGAAAGCAGCCTGAGACTCATTGCTTCTCCACCCAGGCCGTAGAGAGCATGTCTTGGTGATGACAGTCAGCTGCAGCCCAATCCCCTCACTTAAGCAGACCCAAGCGCTGTACGTTTACTTACATTGTTCTATCGTTCTGTCATTCTGTCTGTTGTTCCATGTGTCTACCGTCCATTCATCAGTCTATCCATCTCTCTGTTGGGAGAGTTTTAAAGCTTTCAAACAAGACTTTGTTTGGCCAACATTGAAAACTTGGCTTTTCTAATTTCACATTTTACTTTTTTGATAGTATTTGTTGTCTTTTTCGTTGGTTTATTTTAAAAATCTTCCAGCGGAAGCCCCTGTGATGCACTGTTGGTGCAATCGCAAAATGTTATTTCTCAAAAGGTCAAAGAACTCTATGGGTACTTTTAACTGACGCACCACAAATCCAGTTGTTACTCGATTCACCCCAACTATGGGAGAACTATTTCCATTTGCGAGCATGCTGATCCTGAGAGTTTACTTAGCAATGAGCCCATGGCCCAGTTGTTTTCTGACAAAACAAAAACGGGGTGAAGGAATTAATCAAATTAGTGTCAGGCGTGGAATGTTCCCCAAGCCAGTCAGGATGTAGGTATCTCGGATAGAAACTATAGACGGTGCGCTAACCATTCACACAGTAATCCCGTTCTTCAGCCCTTTGGACTCAATTCGAGATGTATATTTAATACACAGACCACCTACTAATGCGTGCCTTTACTATTCTTAGACAATAGAGTCTCATTCACTGTTTTTTCAGTGTTAATTTCCATAAGAGCCCTCCAGAGTAATACAGTACAGATACTATAAGAGTTTGATTTATGGTCAGATTTTTGTTTTTAATGCTTCAAACCTTGTTTTTTTTAAAGAGCAACCCCTACTGTCCAAAACAGACATCATCTTGTCACTCCCCTTTTACTGCCAGCTGCTGCCTCCTTTTGCAGCTTACTGTCAGGACCACAAGCATTGCGTGGCTGCAGATGTCCATGGAATATTTCCAAGCTCTTGTTCTTTGACATCATCATGCAGATTGATTCAGACAACGTAATTGGATATCTAAATGTTTGATCCGCTGCCATGCTCGGCTCATACAATGCTTGGAGAAAAGGCCACAACAGAAAGACGAGTGTGGGGACTGGGGGTGTTGGTGCAACTATTTTTTGTCTTTCTGATTTTTTCTTCTCTTCACACAAAAGAAAAACTGGGGTTGGGTTTTGCCCCCTCTCTCACTTTCTGGCTAACCGTAACAAATCCCCTGGGCTCTGTAACACTGTGGTTAAGGAGGAAAGACTGCCATGAGAAAGTCCTTGTGCTTTTGATGGCAAGCAAAGGATAAAGTCTTATGTTTTCAATTAGGGAACATTAGGTAGAATTGCCCCAGTGTTGTGCTTCTTGCTGAACATTAATTACCCCGGCAATTACTCCACCGGTTAAAGAGGCTCAGCCAAGCCACATTAACTCTGTTTATTCCTCAGGCAAAATGGCAGAAACCGCCATAGAAATGCAAACTTCTCTATAAAGTTATATGCATGTAATGAGTATTACAAAAACACAACAATAGTTTAACTCGATCTGTTTATGTATGTAAAAAGCAATTCATGAAAAGGCTCTGTCCACAAATAGGGTGCAGTTTTCTAATAATATATATTTCATTTAATATTTTATGTGTATATATAACATTAACATTACTTATTTATATTTGATAAATTGATATATTTTTATATTTGTTGTACCATTTGATAAGAGTTTATTCTTTTTTTTTTAACCTGAAAGGATTAGTTCACTTCCAGAATAAAAAAAAAATCCTGATAATTTACTCACCCCCATGTCATCCAAAATGTTCATATCTTTCATTCTTCAGTCGAAAAAAAGTTTTTGAGGAGAACATTCCAGGATTTTTCTCCATATTGTGGACTTCAGCAGGGACCAATGGGTTGAAGGTCAAACTGGAGTTTCAATGGAGCTTTGAAGGGCTCTACAAGATCCCAGCCAAGGAATAAGGGTCTTATTTAGCGAAATGATCTGTCATTTTCTAAAAAAATTTTTCACTAGATAAGACCCTTATTCCTTGGATGGATTTGTGTATCCTGTTGAAGCTGAAAACTGAAGCACTGAAACTGCAATTTGGACCTTCAACCCTTTGGCCACCATTGAAGTCCACTATATGGAGAAAAATCCTGCAATGTTTTCCTCAAAAACCTTAAATTTTTTCGACTGAAGAAAGAAAGACATGAACATCTTGGATGACATGGGGGTGATATCCTTTAATGGCATCCTTTAAATTGTTGGAATGAAACTGACATTGTTTTGTTTCCTCCCGCTCAGGTCCAGCATTACGGGTCGTGCCACAAGGAGTGGAACGGCAACTACCGGCAGCCGCGCCGGCCACAGGCCTTCATCCCGCCCACAGTGCACGGCCCCACCTTCCCGCTTCCCCACGGCAGCCCCACACACTCAGCCGGCCACCCGCCTCCTCCCGCTCTCCTCTCCTATCCGCCCTCCGCGCCCGTGGCCCACCTCTTGCCTTCGCCATGCCCACCGCCGGCCCCTCGGCCCGTCTTGCAGCCCGCCTACAGCCTGGTGCACCACCAGGGCATCAGCGTGAGCATCAACCACAGGCTGCTGCCCTCCCCTACCCTGCTCCCGCAGGGCCAGTTCAAAGCCCTCTTTCCCCCGCACTCCTATGTGGCATCACCCGCCTACGCAGGCTTCCCCCTCAGCCCCAGCAAACTCAGTCAGTACCCATACATCTGAGCTGGAGCCCGCGGCAGCCGCGTGCACGCAGCCGGCACTGAGCCGCCACAACCTTTTTTTTTTTTTTTTAATGAAGTTTGACAACAGTGATGATGCAAATCGAGCTTTATAGATATCATGGAGAATAAAACAAACGAATGCGTGAGTGAGCGAGTGGACACAAAACACAAAAACTCACTTTTAATGTGTTTTTGCACATTTGATACAACAAAATCCCTAGTCGCGAGACCCTCGGCGGAGGGCCGCAGCAGATCTCCTATGCTATTTTTCGATATTGCCTTCTGACGTGTGTATTAGACTCTCGTTCAAGCCATCGCTGTCTCCAGTGTGCGTGCGAGTCCCCCTTGTGGCAACCTGGTGTTACCTGTCCGTATTTTTCCATAGCTCCTCAGTGTTAAGTCTCCTTTAGACCGGTGTTGAAAAGGTTCTGTCACGCTGCATGTCTCTGCATGGGCAAAAAACAATTTTGGACTTCAAAAAAGAGGGGGGGGGGCCTGCAACCCATCGCATTTCACCCTCTGTGTATGTGTTGTACGACTTGCTGCGTTGAATCCGTTGGGGTTCAATAAACAGTGCCTTAAAATACATGTTGTTGCAAGTTACCCCGAGTCCCACATGCAGTCACGCATGTACCGGACTGCAGCACTTGAAAAACTTTCAATCGTCTTTGTGATTTTTATATTAGGGCTGTTTCATACCGTAGATCTTTGTTTTGTTTTGTTTTTTGTGCTTGGTGCATTAGCGCATTCGTTGGCTTACATAATCTCTACATCGGTGTCGTTTCTACTTATTTAATTCATCTCTTGGGGTCGCAACGGGAGTTTTTGTTCGGAAAGCCGATTGAGTTTCGAACCAAACACGGCCTAATGGGTCTCGTGTCAATAAAATCTCGCTATTCGCGTCAAGATTAGGCTCACGATTTGCCCTTTAGAACAGACGAAATGTTTTGTTTGATGCCTTAGATGATTTGCGCAATATTCAGAAGCGAAACAGTCCTTGACATGTGGTATTTACAGGTGGATGTATTGCGCTGAGTGGTAGCAGAGTTTGATTCTTGGAGGATAACGTGCTTCGCCGTAGCAGAGGCCGATGAACTATGTATAGAAACGTTTGAGTACTTTCATATTTGATAATCTGTTTCTACTCTAATAGCATTTACACTGTTTAATGAAACTGCAATACAATCCATAGTTTTCGGGGTGTGTTTTTCGTTTTCTTTCCATCGATTCTATGTTATTTTTAGAGTTAGAAGTGTTATCGGTGTTGGATTTGTATCAGCAGATAGCTCTTTGATGATATTGTATGGTTTCATGTTTGCTTTGTGCAGAATTATTCAGTATTGAGTATCCAACTGTAAAGTCTATCGTTGCTGGAGTATTCAGTGCTTTATAAGACGAGAGTTGATCGTGTGCAATTTCCTTCATAGGTGCATGTGACAAGATTGGATTGTTTTGTATTCTCTCTCTCTCACCATTTAATTGCTTTTTTGACTCTGGCTGTTTTGATTTCGAACATTCCGTCAGGGAGAAATAGCTTTTTTGTGTGTGAATAAATTTTTGTTTATCAGATTTGAGTTTTTCCATTATAGGTGCATTCTTTCATTATGCTTTCGCTACACCAAAGACAGTACTTCATTTCTTAAGCAGAGTAGCTACTGTTTTAGCGTAGACCTCGGAAGTAGTTTAGTTGAGGCCGTATTTAACAGAAAAATCTATGTAAAAATGTTGAGGTTGATGTTTAGCTTTTTTGGGCAAGTTATGACTTTGTTTCATTTATTCTTGAATGTATCATAGATAAGCTGCTATACACTGATTGCCACTTCATAATAGCTGTGAAATTAGATGATTAACTTTCTTAGCCTTCTTATTTTTATATATGTCTGATTACCTTGAAATAGACGTG
>JAUZSZ010000143.1:20977428-20989558 GCA_034780575.1 Labeobarbus marequensis
GACGTTAAACCGAGGTCCTGACTCTCTGTGGTCATTAAAAATCCCAGGATGTCCTTCGAAAAAGAGTAGGGGTGTTATCCTGGCCAAATTTGCCCATTGGCCTCTGACCATCATGGCCTCCTAATCATGCCCATACACTGATTGGCTTCATCACTCTGTCTCCTCTCCACCAGTAAGCTGGTGTGTAGTGGGCGTTCTGGCGCACCATGGCTACCGTCGCATCATCCAGGTGCATGCTGCACACTGGTGGTGGTTGAGGAGATCCCCCCCTTGTATGTAAAGTGCCTTGAAAAGCGCTATATAAATGTAATGAATTATTATTATTATATTCATTTACAATCTTAAAAACTATGATGTTGTACATGATGATAAACATTTGTCCATTGCAACAGAAGGTGTCTTTGTCAGCCATGTTAAATGAATGCTGTCATCAATACAAAAAACCCACAATGACACATTAAGAGGACAGTGGAATTATGGGTAAGGGTCAAAGGTAACCAGTCATGGTGTTCTGGATGTAACATCTCACCCTGAATGGCTAAATATGGTTTTTAAGAATCAATTTGTGCCATAATTCTTCACTTAATTCATCTGTACAACAGGAAATAAGACCCGCTTGATCCAGAAACACCAATGAATGCATTGCTCACTGATGTGGGACAAGCTCCAGATGTATTCCATTATCCGAGAAATGTTAAGATGAGGAGCAGATACACATTAAAGGAATAGAGAAGAAAATTAGTGAGATGGAGCCCAATCGATGCGGAGGGAGTGGAGGCCAGCAGTAGTTGCAGAAACGACGGTGTTCGTTTAACCGTAACAGCAACAGGAAACCATGTGGCCGAATGCGATAGTGAAAAAGGAAGGAAGCGATAAATGAAAACACAACAGATTTGTTGGGTTTCTAATACAGGCTTCTTGTTCTCCAGATGCTTCCTGGAAAAGTGAAGACACGGATCTGCGAACAAGACCAAAAGGAGCATGTCGAATCGATAATCTCTTAAATTCCCATAGAAAAAAAAGGAAAAAGTGTCATCTAAAACCACGGGCCCCTGATCCCCACGGCCCAGCCTGCCAGCGCAGGGGGATTAATGTTTTGTGTTCCTAATGACAGCAGATAATGAGAGAGACGCAGCGTCTGTCATGTTAAATAACGGCGTAATCCACATTTCCCCTGCATCTATTTACTGTGACTGCTAATGAGCTGAGTCACGTAACGAAACACCAAAAATCATTCAATAAGATCGAGAGAGAGCAACCGAGGAACGGCTGTGGTGTTTGTTTGGCCTGTCTGCTTTGAATATTCAAAGTGTGATGTATAGCCGATATAGCGCCGCGGTCGGCGGGAACAAATCACCTCCAGCTAAAGCTAAAATACATTCGGCCTCCATCAAGCAGGGCTGTAATGAAAGCGGCCATGGACTGCGCTTAGCCCTTGGTCAACTCTTTGTTTAATCATTATTAGTCTAAATCTTCTAGTTGACACGCTGCTTTGGAAAGACTTTGAAAAACCTATACAAATTTGGAGGGAAAGCATAAAGGACAGCCGAGAGCGAGAGAGAGAAAAAAACAAGTGGATTTGAGCTGCTCATGAATGTTTTATGAGTACCTAGCGCACAAATGATAAGTGACACTGACAATGGGGCCGTACTGAGGGACTGCAGAGTTATGGATCATGAATCAATATAGCTATTATTCCCGGCTAAGATAACACAACAAAACTTTGAGTTCAGTTAGTGATGTATTCATTCAAAGGAAATGGAGAAACTAAATGAAAGCAGAAACATCAAGTGAATAGCAAACCTCCTGAGCAGTAGTTTGGGATGGTTCTTGCTCTCCAGGTTTTTGTCGATGAGGTCGGAAAGCAGGTGTTTGAGCACATCCGTGGCGTATTCCAGTCGACCCTGGAGAGCCGTCATTATTAGCGACGCCACATTGCCACGGTCACGCATGGAGAAGGAGCGCTGCATTTCCAGAGTACGGATGAACGTCAACAAAAACACCTTGTTGTTTATCAGCTGGGCAAACAGCTTCAGAGCTTTTTCAACGCACAGCTGCCCATTACCAGAGACCTGGAACACACAACAACATCTTTGCTGTTAAATAAAAACATTTTTTTATAAGCTAACAGCGACTGTCAATGAACTATCATCAATGATGCATAATTTAAACACAAAAGAAGAGCACATGCTACATGAAAAGCTGTAAAGTACACCATGTCCTAACCAGGTTAGATATTTATTGTCCTTTGCTTTCTATTTATGTGGCATCTTCCATGTTCCATATAATTGTATATTAAATATCCAGTATGTTTGACTATGATTGTGTCATATGGCACAGAAATCTGCAACTTGTTAGAGGAAAGTGTTCATGAAATAAATCCTCTTAACATAGACTACAGCCCACCTCCAGCTCTCTGAGCACAGGATGGTCCTCGATGCCGGGGAATAACACTCTCATGGCATATGTGCGGTAATCCAGATAGGGAATTCCGGCCCGGTCCAGATCACTCGTCAACTCATTAATGTCTGTCTGCAGTTCTGCAAAAGCTGAAAACAAAAAGGGGAATAGAAAAAGGAGACAATTTCACTTCACTGAAAAATATGCAGTTCAATGTCCAGGTAATGTTTTGCCACAAAATCAATAAAAAAAAGAGATAAAAATATAAATATAAATGATCATTTTATTTGGCTTAGAGAAAATAAACCACATTCTCATCAAATTTGAAATGTGTAAACGGAAAGTGCATCATGGTAGTATTTATTGTTGTACTAATATATGCTTTAATTTATGATGATATATTTTTGATGAAAAAGAGTATAAGTGCATTAAAATATATGGAACATTTTTATTTTTTTATTCCTTCAAATAACTATTATTTGAAAATCACAATTAATAACAATAACATTGTTAATGTTATCAAATAATATATTACCCTCAAAGTATTTTAGTAATTTAGAGAGGAAAATGTTTTTAACTGTCATCAAAAATATATCATTTCTAATTTGAAATTACTTCAAATATATGACATATGAACTGGAACAGAAACTTTTACTTTAAATATATGATATATGTGGGCGATATATGAACACTTCTTGAGTTTTGAAGTTGTAGTCACATTAAAGGTCCAAAACAACAAAACCTGAACCGCTGAACTGCTAATCAGCATCCCTGAAGACTTTGTTTTGTCCAGTTTGAGGTTTTTATGAAGTTCCTGAAGGGTGTTGGAGGCAGGCGAAGAGAGCAAACCAAAATAACCTCTCAGCTTCTCTCTATTTTTCTCACTCACACAAACACACACACAGAGAGTAAATTGCAGGCTGCTGAAGTGCTTGTCCCCTGCTGCTGGAGACTGGAGGTGGGATGTCTTTAATTGGGTCCATTCTGACAGAGCCTGGGGCAGCACTCTTCCCTGAGGGAGTTATCTATCTCTCTTTCTCTCTCTCCTCACGTTTCCTTATTTCTCTTTTCTGGAACGTTCCTTCTGCCTTCACTCTATCGTCTCCCCTCACCTGTCCTCCTCTTCATCTCGGCCTGGTGTCTCTCTCTGTGCCTTTTCACTCATCTTAAACTCACTCTCTCGCAGGCGTTCATGGAGTGCGGGACTCAATCTGCCCCTTTAATACTTCTGCATCTTAAATTCCTTGCGGCTCCAGAATCAGTCAACACAAACCTCATCCTCTCAGACCCCCGTAGGTCAGGGACGCTCTCTCTTCTGCATTGTGTGTAAGAAACACTTTTATCTGTCAGCCACCTGAAACCCTCAAATGCTGATGTATGTTGGATTGCTCTACGACTAAAGATTTAATTGGTGCAATCTGATAAATAAGAATATGACATAAGAACTGTTGCGTTTTTGGTGAGTAAGGGAAAAATAGATACAGTAACAGAACAAACACAACTAACAGTATATGTTCTAATATTTAAAACATTTGTCACTTCAAATCATCCTGTGATGTTTTGCAATCCTCAAACATAATAATTTTCTCTAACTAAGAGTATGTATACGTTGAATGCACTGTAAATTTGGCTCACACAGTCATGTTGTGTGATTGTAATGAAACATGAGATTATTTTCTCAAATGAACACAAATAATCAATAACGCAACATAGTGAAAGGGTGATGGCCGTGTCTTTCTCACCTTCTTTGCACTCCAGCGCGACCCTGGACTCCAGGTTGTCCATTTGCATCTGGAGTCGTTTGAGTGTGAGGTCGTTCTCGCGGGATTTACGCTTGTAGGCAATAAGCACAAGGATGACGATGATGAGAAGGAGGCCACCGCCGGCAGCGATGCTGGCAATGGCAGGAAGAGTCAGGAGGCTGTCAGAGAGAATGTTTACTGAGCCAGGGGACACATGCAGACCACCGACTTGCACCTGAGAGAACAAAACCACATATATATACACATGAGAATCAATCAAGAATAAATGCACACACATAAAGGTGCACAGAGATACAGAGTGTAAAAATATACCTTATTCCCCTAACCAACAAAAATCTAGAAAAACACATACACGTACACATTGTGTTGAGTTTCGGGCAGCACTGACAGTAATTGGTTTTCTGTTTCTAGGAAACCTGGTGACAGCAACAAGACTGTGGCATTGCTGAAGGTCAGGTCTGCGCCTCAACAAGCAGTACAACAATAGTAAATAATGAGTGTTTAAACACAACATTTAATGCCCTCCTCAACAGCACAGGTCTCAAATCTAGTAAACAAGCACTAAAGGGCTTTTCTAACATGTAAAAAACATAACACATGAGGTATTGTTCTCAGAAATCAGACTCATTTTTCATCAGATTATTAGAGCTGACTATTTTCTTTTACAAAAACAGCAGAAAGGGGAAAAAAGCCATTAACTACATTCAAATGTTTAGGGATGGTTTTTGAAAAAAGTCTCTTATGATCATGAAGGCTGCATTTATTTGAAAAAACACAGTAGAAATGGCAACACTGTCAAATATGACTACAATTTACAATACCTTTTTTTTCTATTTTTAAAATAGAACTTATTCCAGTGATGGCAAAGCTGAACTGAATACTCCAGACTTCAATGTCACAGGATCTGAAAACATTCTAATATTTGCTGCTCAAGAACTATTTCTTCTTATGATCAGTGTTAAATCAGCTGTGCTTCTTAATATTTTTGTGAAAATGATGCAGTTTGGGATCCTTTGATGAATAGAATGTTTAAAAGAACAGCATTTCTTTGAAATAGCAATCTTCTTTAACATTCTAAATGTCTTTACTGTCTCTTTTGTGTACTGAGACGTGTTTCTGAAATCAGATTTCAAACCACTTATGAAGATGGTTTAGATCTAGGTTGAAAAATATTAGACAGATTTGATGTGGATGTGTTCAAAACATTTGACATAAACATATTTTTGCATACATCTTACCATGATTTTGTACTGGCCGGTGAGATTTGGTGGTTCGCACAGCAGTTGAGACTCGGATACAGTGACTGAACAGGGAGTCTCTCCTATCAGAACAGTGTAATTAAGCTTCACTCCTCCAGAGGCCGAAGGAACCAGATTTTTACCCTAATACACACACAGCAAACATGATTGATGGTTAGATATGTTTGAAAAGCTTACACTACTAAATATTTCTGTATTCGAATCTTTCAGATAACAGATCTTTCAGGATACATTGCATATGGTCATATAGTCTGATTTGCAGCTCTCAGGTCAAAAGGTCAAGCGTGAGGATAAACATACCTTTAAAATGATAGGTGAGCCAGGTTTCTGTTCCAGGATGCCATTGGTGCTGAGAGGCTCAAAGTAAGGGTTTGGGTAGTACATGAAGTTAGTGTTGTTGTACACTAGAAGAGCTTGCACATTATTGAAGATGAAGCCGAACTCGTCTGCGTGCTTGACTGAATCCAAACCTGGCCTGTACTTGGCTGTCAGCGAGGGAGCCAAACAGCTCATAGTTGTGATGTTCAGAACCTTACACACCTGGAAATGAGAGAGAGACAGAGAGAAATGTGCTTCATTTTCATCAGCATTTTTCGAGAGTAATTGTTATTCATTGTTTCATCTCACTTCAGTTCTTTCCCATTAAGATCCCTTTGATACCATCTGTTTTCAAGTGTTTTACTGAACTGAAAAGACTGCAGATGCATTTCCTTTTGTTAGACAACAACGGAGCTGGAGAACAAAGGAAAGAGTACCTTTTAAACTCAAAAATCAGGAATAAACTCAGAGAGAAAACATTAAAAGTGTAAATTACACACTTCTGATCGACTTGGCACATCACACATTATTATGAGACTTTGTTCTTCAAGACAGAAATGAGCTGCATATCTAGAGCAAAACCTGTCAAGAACATGCCTGGGTCATCTTATTTTGGACAAAAAAAAAAAAATGCGATACAATTAACATACACTAAAAATGTTACCTGAAATAAAATAAACATTAAAAACATGAACATGAAATAAAATATAAAAATCACAAATTAATTTTTATTTCCACTAGTTGCCAAGGAATCATTCTCTTTTTATTTTAGTTTAATTAAGTGCTAAATTAACTAAAACTGAAATAAAAATGAATGAAAACTGTAAAGACATATATAGTTTTATATGAAACAAAAACAAATAAAAAAGAGAAAGAACACAACAAAATGACTAAAACTTTATTTAATGAGAAAAAGTAATGGAAAATGTAATTAGCAAGAAAATATTTTCACAATGGAAAAAAATAGTCCTTAAAGAGGTCTAATTTTCTGTAATATATACATATTACAGAAAGAGCAAACATGGTCTAGAGTTTGACTGGAACCTGCAACACAAGCAACAAAGCTCAATGTATCTCTAAGCGCTAGGCCCTGAATCCAATGTGATTACATTGTTAAGCTGAAATGATGCAAACTGCAGCCCTCTCATTCCTCAAGTGTGCAACAACTGTGATCTGTACCGCATAAACATCAGCAGTCACACTTGACGGATGCACTCAAGTCTACGTGCACGGGCACCGAACCGTTCCCTCGGAGTAGCAGAGAGCAGCGCTGACACTCGAACAACAAAATTGATTGCTGTGAAACTCTGACTGTGCCGGGAGGTTTTCATCTCATTTCTTTCTTCTCCCCGACGCTCAGGGGAGAAACTTAATTAGAGCTAAATATCTTCAAAGCACGGCAGGACCAGCGAGCACCACACCTCCTACTCGCATCTCGCCTCCTCGCAGCCAGAGCCGCAATCGATACTAACTCATTTTGACCACACAAACTTGATTTGCGCGAGATTGAGGGTGCATCTCATTCCATAGCTTTTGGTTCCTCATTCCTTTGCTCTTCCTCTTCACCCAGCCCTTGAGGAGTGTATAAGAAGTGATATTTGTCAGTTCTGAGATTGAGATGGTTTTCTTGTCAGTGATTAACTGGTATTGGCTTATACTTGCTAGGTCGGTGCTATTACAAGTAAACACTACGGGGTGTATTACGAAGAAAATGTTTTCATCCTTGAGGCCAGATTCTTGGAAAGAAACTGAGAACCTGAAAGAACAATAAGGCACAAACACAAGCAAAACACAGCCTCCACAGCCTTTTGGATGTATTTAGGTAACATTTTGTACCTCTGAAAATTTATTTTACATGAAATATTCTTCAAAAACTCGAACTAGGGATTGAACCTGCAACCTTCTGGTTACCAGGCCTGAACATCTCCAAATAGCGCAAAATATAGTCCATCTATTGAAGGACTAACATTTTTCTAAGAAAGTCAAACACAAAAAAGAACTCTCAGGCAGCTGACTGAACAGCGTGTAGGTTTGAACAACATTGGCGTCGCCGCCGTGGCCTCAGATCTCTTCTGTAGGCACTTCACATTATGCACAATGTTTGCGTGATAACAGAAGCTCTCTTGCAGCTCAGAGGGACTGGATCTGGTTAAAAATGAATGGGATTCAATAACTCTAAAGTCACACTGCCATCAAAACCTGTAATCCCATTACACACTCCACAGCACCCCACATGAGGTAACTGAGAGGGCGCGGAGGAAATGCAGATCTAGTCAAATTGTTGAAAAACTGATTCTTAGCGGAGCTAAAAAGAAAGAGGAGTTTCAATCAGTCACTGAATACAGAAAAATGACAAGATACTTCTGATATAAACATTAAATGATATTAGAGCATTTATTTTAATGAATTACTTTAATGCATTTTTTATTTATAAACATAGTAAAAAAATCCCTTTTGCAGAGTGTAACAGGTTTTATTATTAATATTTTGAAGTTTTTGGTCAGTAAGATTTTTCTTTAAAAAATATTTCTTTTATTTAGTAAGGGTGCATTAAATTGAGCAATAGGGCAGGAAATTGTTTCTATTTCAAATAAATGCTGTTCATTTGAACTCTCTATTAATCAAAGCATCATGAAACAAAAAGTATAAAAGTTTCCACAAAGATATTAAGCAGCACAATTGTTTTCAACATTGATAATTATAAGAAATGTTTCTTGAGCACAAAACCAGCATGTTAGAATTATTTCTGAAGCATCTGACTGGAATAATGATCCTGAAAATTCAGTTTTGCATCACAAGAATAAATCACATTTTATAATATATTCAAATAAAAAAACAGTTCATTTAAATAGTAATATTTTTCACAATATTTATTGTTTTTACTGTATTCAGCATTGATGTATAAAATATGTAGGTGATTGAAGTGATTGAAGGTTGCAGGCCCTCAAGAGATGATCCATGGACTACCACCGCTGTGCCCTTGAGCAAGACACTTAAACCAGCTTGCTTCAGGGATATTGTTGCTGTAGTAAGTGTACTGTTAGTCACTTAGGATAAAAGTGAGCACTAAATTATTACTTACTACATTGATGACAGCGGAGGGCTGTTCCAGCATTTCTCCAGTTCGTGGACCACCCCTACCAAAGACTGAACCTGCAACCTCTGTGCTATTAAATTAAAAAGCCATTCTAAATACCGCACAATGCTGCTGGCCAGCTTAGCAGGACAAAATAAGGGTCTAATGCGATTGAACTGTATGTGTGTTTCTCTGTCCTTTCGTGGCAGTGCCATGTCAGAGACAGATGCTGTGGCCACAACCAGCCTGGCACGGTCTGGAAGAGCCTAGCGCTGCCTCTGCATGCCATCTGTTTCAAACTGGCTGGACGCGCACTGGCTGTTGTCACATTTTGTCTTGCTGTACCAGTTTGTTTCTTCACTTCCGCCCACATCAAGCTACCAGTTGTCCAACAGTGGGGAAAAAATTTAGCTTTCCACATGGCTGGATTTAATTAGCAGGTTTTAATTGTATTTTAAATAACACCTGCTGTAAGCAGAAGGAAATGCAGATACTGAGTGGGTCAAAACCAAATTTTGTGCAGTTTTTTTTTTTTTTTTAGCTATACTTCAGGGCCTGCACCAGACTAATAACATCTGAGTTCCTCTCCTGTCCTTCCATGACCAGGCTGCAGTAGCTGCATGTATTTGGCTGTGGAAATAATTGGGATCCTTTTCTGTCTCTCTGAAATAATTGGATTCAGGTTCTTCCATGGACTGACACATGATTCAGCACAAAGCACAGTCCTACCCGTCTAAACTAATGAATCCAAGCATCTCTCTTTGGCTCTAGGACAAAGAGTTGCATAGAGATGGTACTCCCTGGCTATAATCTGCCAAGTTACTAATGCCTCAAAGGGATAGTTCAGCCAAAAAATGAAAAGTTATCAGTTACTCATCCTTATTTGTTCCAAACCTGCATGACTTTCTTCACCTTTGTGGAACACAAAAGTAGATATATTAAAGAATATTTCAGCTGTTTTTGTCCATACAAAAAGTCAATGAGGCACAAAAACAACAACATTTGACCCCACTGATTTTTATTTTTATATATTTAAAAAAAGACTTGGAATTTGATTTGGAATGATTGCTAAAAATACATTTTTAATTAAAAAATATATTATACAAAATATAATTTGACTCTCACTCTTTCCATATACACTATATGCACAAATGCAGCATATAAACACTGAAAGTCAATGGGGTCCAAAAACAATAAATGTGTAAATGGCAGATTTTACTTTTTTGGTCCCTTTACACTAAGGTGTCATTGCTAAACGTTACATGTATTATAATAAGACGTAATTATTCATAATTACATGCAAGTAACCCTAAACCAAACCCTAATCCTAACCCTAACCATATAGTAAGTACATGTAGTTAATTCATATCACTCTTATAATTACACTGAACACAAAACAAAGTGTAACCCTTTTTGGCTGAAAACTGTATGCGAAATTTTCATTTTTTCGTATTCGCCATCCTAAAAATTCATCACACACAGAAACCTTCCACACTGTGTCCGATGCATGTGTAAATGTGATTGACACAATGTTAGGTCGTATTTTTAACATGCAAAAATTTCGAACTCAGTGTGCAAGGACCTTTAGACTAAATATAACCCAATATCCTTATATATACAACTATTCCTTTAAAACATCAGCCTTCTCAGCTCAGTTGAAACTCCAGAGGTGATGTACAGTATGAACAGCATGATATCATGCTGTTCATAAACTGACACAGGAGAATAAAACGTTTCATGGTAATGACTGAGCAGAGCTGCCCACCAGCTCTGAATTATGCCCTTTGTTTTTCAAGTAGGCCTACATGCGCATGTAACCATAAAATGGCAAAAAAATGAGACGGCTGGAAATAAGGGCGAATGTAGAACAGCTATAAGCATCTGCATGACTGTAGAAAAACGCCTGTGGCTCTGTTAAATGCTAAGATGCTTTTATCATCCATAGTTCATGTTCTTCATGTTGGTTTTTTTGCGAGCGCGCTCTTATCTGAGGTATCTGGGGAGGTCTTTGACACTGATTGGTGGGAGCGTCTGATCGCTTCGTTTTAGAAGGAAAAAACTGAAGTGCCTTTGTGATCGGCTCAGATAGCAGCGCGCAACGCTTTAGGAATCCGTCTCCAGACTTCATTACTGAAGTCTCCACCGGCGCACGTGTCAAGCGTTTTTTTTCTTCTTCTCCTCCTTGAGACAAGACAAAGGTAGAAAAACTAATCTTTTAGCTATAATCAGGAAAATGATTAATGTCTCAATTGCGGGTTGGTGACAGGTACAGCAGGATGCACAAAGGCAATTGTCTGCCGTTCGTTCGGCTTCTGAGAACCCCGCCAGGTAACGGGAGGAGAGGAGAGGAGGAAGAAAAGCAATTTGGGGAGGAGGCAAATCACAGTTTGAAGGCTGCCTTGACGGGCGCTCGGCTCTGATTGCCAGACTCTGCGGCTGTTTTGTTCACCAAAAATACAGAGGAAAACGAGGGATGAAAAAAATACATAATCGTAACCTCAATGGTTAACAAAAATGCAGGGAATCAAAGCCAGTCAAGTCTTTGGTGATCATGCCTAAGAGGCGAAAGCCCACCTTTCTCTGTCTACCTCTGTTTTTTCACTCTGTTGTAAAAAGTAAGAAAGAGAAAGAAAGAAAGAGACAGCACTAGCACCTGACACATCAGACAGCGCCCACACAACATATTTCAGGAGTCCCTTTAAGAACTCTAAGAGCTCTGGGCTCTGTGAAGCGTGGAGGAACGCGGGGCTTCTGTCACTCCTCATTGCGCAGTCGGTGTCTCTTTTACTAAAAGTGACTTTCAGGAGAACTACCCGCACACGGGTACATCTGTACAGCTGGGGACTGAAGTGCAGTTATGGCATCAGGAACAAAGGAAGGACGACTACTGCAGTTTGCTTTCACCTCAGTGGAGTAAGAGATAATGTATTATTAGTGCGGTTCTGAACACTTCCACACACGCAAAACGTTATTTACATATCATACTGTTCAAAGACATGCAAACAGGCAGAGCGCTATTGTGCAAGTCCTATCATAATTTTTGACTCCTAATTCAGTTTTATTACAAGCATTTTTCACCCTCTCTCTGACATTTTTGTTTCCTTTAAAGGGGTAATGAACTGAGAAATCAAAATTCCCTTGATGTTTTGACATACAGTGCCTTTTAGAAGTATTCAAACCTCTTCATTTTTTTACGTTTTGTTATGTTGCAGCCTTATGTTAAACTGCTTTAAATTGCTTTTTTTCCCACAACAATCTACACTCCACACACCATAATGACAAAGCAAATAACAGGTTTTTAACATCTTTGCAAA
>JAUZSZ010000143.1:21258827-21269769 GCA_034780575.1 Labeobarbus marequensis
ATAGCTAATATTATATATACCTCTATATATATATATATATATATATATTGACAACTTATACAAGCTAATCATGCATAAAGATCACATGGTACATGCATAATACTATGCTAACAACAATTTAACTTAAACAGTTAAAAACTTCAGAAGTATATGCTGGAATATTTTGTCTTTTATGGCTAGTCCTCAATGCACAATAATACAGAACACTCCAAAACTTTACAGATACTTCAAGAATGTTCTCATCCTTGCAAATGCAAAATAGGTACAAACGTATCTGTACTAAACCAATGGTTTATAACACAGAAGTTCTAAAATTTACCAGACCTAAATATTAAACAATATATTGATGCTTCAGAAGTGTACGTTGGAATATTTTTTGAATTTTATGACTAGTCCACAATGCACAATATTACAGAAAACTTCAGAATGTTACAGATACTTATAGAATGTTCCGATCCTTGCAAAAGCAAAATATTGTTCAAAACAAAAACATGCACAATTGGTGCAAAAACCTATCTGTACTAAACCAATGTTTTATAATTAATGATAAAACTTCTAAAATTTACCAGACCTAAATATTTTCCAAAATACTGTTGCTACAAGAAAATAAATAGTACTATAATAATTAGGACCACAGAATTATAGAAGAACCATCAAACATTTGAGGGAAACAAATTTTTGTTACATTGTGCTATTATCACTGGCTTCCAGCAATGAGTAGCATTACACGTGAACCAGAAAATCAAAGAAAATCATAGCTCCAGAAATAGAAAAATATTTATTTATGTTCTCACCACAGGTGACGCTTAGACGCTCTTCATCAGACATAGCATTACATGTGACCAAAACAACTCACTTCTATTCACAATTCACTTCAAAAATTTGTTCAAATTCATTACAAAGCAGGAAAAAGTCAGATATTTTTTTTTAATATATCTCTAATTGTGTTAATCTGAAATAAAAAAAGGCATGTACATTTAGGCTGGCTTGAGGGCAAGTAAAGTATGAGATACTTTTAATTTTTGAATGAACTATTGCTTTAAACGAGCAATACAAATTCAAGCTTATTAAAAGATTATGAAATGTCCATTGTTATTATTTTTAATCAGGCGGAAAAAAATTAATTTGGTTTTAGAAGGATTTAGATGTGCAGGTTCAACTTGTGCACGTATTGGATTGGAGGGTGACGCCCTACTGGGGGGCCTGAAAAGACCCCTGGTGAAAATTCTGCAATGGCAAGATTAAAAATAAAAAAGTGCTGGCTCAAATCTTTCAAAGCTGCCATAGCAGCCAAACCAGCGGAACGATATTGTCATGTTTGTAAATTAGCGCATGAATACAGAAATGCATGGGAATAATCCTCTAATCGTGTTCATTTTAGAGCACTGTGAGGCACTGAGTTTGCCATTGCCCACCACTGCGGCTTACTGGAGCTCATTAAACAAACAGATGAATTATTGAAATGGTCCGGGGGCCTTTTGCTTCTATCCAAATTGAAGACAAAGGGGACTGGGGAATGAATGCTTTATCAGGGCCGGACAGCTCTCCCACATGCTGCAACTCCTGGGCACGACATCGGTGCGATCGACCCCTCCAAAGCTCCAAGATTAAATGCTTTATTGACTGTTGGAGGGGCATCAAAGCGAATGGGCTCGCACATGAACTCACCTTCAAATGTCGCAGTCACTGTCCTAGTCTGCACGCTATTGATGGGAGGTCCTGTATTTGGTTGTGGCTTTGTGGATTTTAAATTCGGGTTTTGTAGGATTTTTAAAAAAGCCAATGAAAAGGTAATGTCAAAGGATGCTAGACTTATAGAACTTAGCTGTTTCAGAATACCCAAGAAACTGCATAGGAATGTGCTAAAATTTAGAACTCTGTAGCAAACACATACAGTAGCAACATGCTAAATTCCACTCTGAACAATTTTAGAAACTACATAGTAACACCCTGCTACTTTTTCATACTCAATATCCTACAATAATGAGATAAAACGTAAAATAGATGAGAATACAAGACTACAAAGTGAAATTTTTCAAAAGAATTATGTTACATTTTAGATACTGTGTTAGATAATAGTATACATGGCTGCACAAACCTCAATTATTGACACAAACCTCAACAATTGTGACAATCAAAAATGTAAAAAGAGTTCTTAACATCAAGAAAATAACTACCATTAAAGGTGCTATATGTAATTTTTTGAATGTGATATAGCATAAAAATACCATAATATACTTAGGAAACTACGTTCACATTAAGTTCACACTAAGTTCCGCTAACTTGACACTTGAAGCCAACATGGAAGCCAACAAATGAACTGTGTGAGAGATTGCAGATTCAACTAAAAGGCTACTGCATCCATCTAAAAAGCTCTATGACAAGAGGCATATTCAAACTCTGATAAATCAACTCATCAACTTACAGTGTAAGGCTTGTCGCCTTCCATTGTCAATGCGCTTGTTCCTGTTGCGTGTGCTCAATTTGGCATCCCACATGAGTGTTGAATCTGAAGTGAAGTGGGCAGGGGAAACAACTCCCTCCAATATTTCGAATTTAGACTTCTGTACCTATTTCAGCTGCTAGCTATCAATATAGAGTCAGAAAAAAGCAAAACAACACCGCAACAACTGCATAGCATAGGATTTGAAATTTAAAACCCACTAATGAACAGTTCATGCTAAAATACGCTGGTTTTGAACATCAGCAGCTAGCTGTGTCTTTCTCTGCGTGGGTGCAAAGCGGTCATGCAGGCATGCGGTAAAGGGCAGAGTCTGATTGAGCTGAAGCGAAGGCAAAGGCCAGGCCATCTAAAGAGCGATTGCAGGTGGGCATATTGGCTTTTCCAAATGACTGGTATTAATTTGTGGAGTTGAAGTCTTCAACACTTTATAAGAGGCCAGACACTTTCAATATTTTCGAAGGAGCCAGAGGTATTCATGCTCAGAGAGACTGGATTTTCACTTACTGTTTATCTGGTACCTGCACCTGGGGATTGCCTTCCCACCGCCCCTCTCCTTCTGAGGTACGTTCAAGCACTCATCAAAATTCCCGGTCCACATTGCCTGTGACATTCAACTAAATGGGTTATTGACTGACCAATAAGTTGGCAATGAGTCTGCTTGAATTCACGCTCACTGCCTCACTGACCCAACAGGCTCCGGGTCGCCGCACCAGAAATCAAAGCATAATGGATGCTGAGCTCCTGAACTACTTCCATGTACATGTATTATTTGTGTTTAATTTATATTGATGGTAATCTCATTGCTTTTGATGGATAGCCACTGGCAGGTACAACAACACCTGCAAACAACATAGTCTCTCTTGCTGTCTGTGTATCCCTCACATGTACAGCAGTTCTCTTATTTAATTGCTTTTGTATTCTTGGTACTATTTTTTACCCAGCATCTTACAATAATGAATGCAAATCATGTAATATAGCTGGGAATATTTGACTAGCTGGGATAATTCACCTAATCATGATTTACTCACCCACATGTCATTCCAAAGCTGTAAACTTTATTTCTTCAGTGGAAAACAAAGAGATTTTGAATTTTTTGTTGCTCCACACAATTAAAGTCAATGGGGTGCTATTTTTTGTTATTATTATTATTTTTTATCATGACATGAGGCTGAGTAAATATGACAGAATTGTCATTTTTGGTGAACTATCCAATGATGAACATCAATTCATTTTTTCTTAAATCTTAAATTAAGCCTAAGTTGTGTTAAAGTTGTTTTAACTTGCGACCTAAAAAAACCCCATGGCAACAGTGTAAAAGTAGCCCAATTCCACATAAAAACCTCAGACTTCTCAACACTGGTAACAATATGTGTGTTCAACTTGAAGCAGTGCTACACAGAACGATTGGTGAACTCAAAGAACGTTTTCAAAAGTATATGTAGTACCCCTTCAAGTTGAATGCACTTAATGTGTTGCAATGCATGCTGGGAACTTACAAACCTTTATATTTAATTAAAAAATAAGTTTCCAGTTTGGACTGGAAAATCGTGAACAGTACTAAACATTGGAAAGCATAAAGTAACGGTTTGCTATATTCTTCCGATTAAATAGGGAGTTGTAATTTGAGCCCACTTCCACCTATCCCATCATGCACACTCTGCACCTTAAAAGTGTTGATGTAAAGCCACAGCACCTCCATGATCAATTGCACCTGCAGTGTGATGCAAGTCAGCTGCAGCAAGAGTTCCTGTGTGCTCCTCCTGCTGAATCTCCAGGTTTGGGGTGAAGAGCTGAGTATAAAAGGAAGGCTTTTCTGCTGTGAAATGTGTGAATAAAAATCTCAGTGTGGTGAGAAGTAGGGAAATAAATAATTAAATAAATGCTTAAATCACTGAACACCAGGGAGTTGTGATTGTTGTGATACCACCTGCCATGATTTAAAGTATGCTGAGATACCAGAGAAGATGACAATAAATCTCTTTGTGTGGTTCCATCAAACAGAAACGTGTAAGGTCATCCAGCGGGCAAAAGAAGCTCTGCAGACATCATTATTCTGAACACCTGCTACAATGACCAAAACAAAAGATGTCAATAAATATGTCAGGGGATGATGCTAACAAAATTAACATCCATTTTAGATGACCTCGTTTACTGTTCCGATGAATGCAGGGATTTATGTACAAATTTTAACTCAATATGATCATGCTTTTTTTTTTTTATAAGTGCTGTTCTTTTGAACCTTCTATCCATCAAAGATTCCTGAAATGTATCACAGTTTCCACAAAAGTATCAAGTTGCATAACTGTATCCAACATGGATAATAATAATAAAAATGTTTCTTGAACACCAAATCAGCGTACTAGAATAATTTCTAAAGGATCATGTGACACTGAAGACTGAAGTAATGACTTGCCATCACAGGAATAAGTTACATTTTATGATATATTACATTTACAATATATTAAACTGAAAACAGTTTTCAAAATACTGTTTTAATGTATTTGTTATTAAATAAATGCAGACTTGTTGAGCATAAAATACTTTAAAAACACTAAAAAATTGTACTGACTTTAAATTTTTGAATGATAGTTTATATATACAGTATATGCTGGTGATTGTTTAGCTGTAAACTATCCTCTAAAATTTGCATATTTTGTAATAATATAGTATGTATTTCTCATAATTCTGGTTCCCTTGTGTTCTTAGTTTCCCTCCTGTTGTCCTATGCCCTTGTTTGATTCTTCTTGTTCTGTCCTTATTGTTATCATTAGGTTCCAGCTGTGTTTGATTAATTATCTTTGTTTTGTCTCTGTTCATTTAAGCCCTGTGTCTTCCTGAGTTCCTTTGTTCGGTATTGTTGATGTTTCATGTTGGTAGTGCTACGTTTGCTCTAAGTTTCTCCTGTGGATTATTAAAGACTGTTATTCTGAAGTTCCTTGTTCTAGTGTGCTTCTTCTAGTACCAGCATTGTGACAGTATTACAGTATTAAACTACAGTATGCTGGAACATACTCAAATACTGTTAATATTAAATTAAGCATTGGTCAGTAGTAAATGAAGAATATAAGTTTGTTTTTTCAAAAATTATAATGCACACATTTATTAATCCAATAACATCATTTTACAGATTAAGACAAACCATATAAAGAGTTTTAGCATTACAGAGAGCGGGACAGCATAAAGATAATTTCTTATAAGGAGCGTGAGAATGTGTTCAGTTTTGGGATACACTGAAGGTCACTTCTACTTCCTCCAACTATGATTCTCTTTACTTTCAATCCCTCCATTTCATTCAGCCTTCAAACAAACAATGTTCAGTCAGAGAGTGGCAAGCAGCAGCCAATGGTTTTCTGAACGTTTTAGTGTTTTTCTCTCGGCGGCGGTTTTGTATTTGCTTTTAATTTGTATCAATCTCTCTCACAGGCTTCCATTTTACCGATGTCAAAGGGCTGAGAGAGCATTACAATATACAATGTTTTCTCTCTGCTCTTATCGGGCGGGAAATGAAAAGCAAATGGCACCTTTGTGCCGGGACGTGCGGCCGCCTGGACGGACAGGGCTTTGAAGCGAAGGCCGAAATTGAAAAGGTCACAAGTTCATCTCCCTGCACAATGACAAGCATCCCCTTCCTCCTCTGGCCAAGCCCATGAGGAGATTAAACGTATCAGCGAGATAAGCCAAGGAATCAGCTGCCATGGTTTTCGTGGCAGCTGACTTCCTGATCGAAAGAGGCAGAAGAGCTGGCATTTGCCAAAAAGACTGACATGGGGCTTGGGAAGGACTGAATCATTCACCGCTGACCTTGAAATGATCTTTACCCACCAGTCTCTTGTTTTGATGGAGGGAGTCCTGCAGCAGACAAAATAAATCAATAGCGGAGCAACAAAAGTATCAGTCATGATAACAGACTTCACTCTCCAATGAACTAGCTTTCTTCTCAGATTGAGTTCCAGTTTGCATCCAAGTAATGAAAGCAGTAGCCAGTTGGAAAAACATTTGGGGTTTAAAGTAAAAGTAGCATTACAGTAGATAAGTAACAGATCATTTTTCTCCAAATTACGGGTTTAGACTACATAGCTTTTGCCTAAATCTTTGCTCCGATTTGCAGTCTGGACAAGTTGACACTATTTGAGTCTATCTACAAGAAATGGCTAAAAACACATCTCTTCCATCTTCATTTTACCCTCGAACTCTGGCACTCTCTATTCTAATTTTATTTTATCTACTTGTTTTCTTTTATTTAAAAAAAAGAAGAAAAAAACACTTGACCCTCTAAAATTTGCACTCTCTATTCTATTTACATTCTAACTACTTGTGTTCTTTAAAAAGAAAATAAGAGCCTCTAACACTAGCATTCTCTATTCTTTTACTATCCTTTTGAATGTTTTATTTTTATTTTAAAAAAGACCTAACACTAGCATTCCCTATTATTACATAATATTGCTCTTTTGTTGGCTTTGATTGCTTCTATTGTCCTCATTTGTAAGTCGCTTTTGATAAAACCATCTGCTAAATGACTAAATGTAAATGTATTTTTTTTCTGAAACTCAGAGCCAGTCTGCAGATTTGAGCTGATAGATTTTATAGAAAATCGTGTAGTGTATCATGGTCACAGAATCTGATTTTTAACTCAAGACTATGATTCCTTCCAGTCGGAGGATATCAGACATGTTTGATATTTTGAGATGACTTTAGAACACGTATTGTTTTCATCTGTAAATTAAAAAAAGCACTTTGGAACTTGTCTTTAGAACAAACCATACTAAAAATGGCATAAAATGACAGCCAGCTAACAAGCTAAACCAGCGTGGGACTGGTTTAAGCCATTGTTGCAACACGACTGATAGCCTAATATATTTAAAACAGTGGTGTCCAATCTTGCTCCAGGAGGGCCAGTGTCCTGTAGGGATTAGTTTTAACCTGGAAGTTTCTAGTGATCCTGAAGACCACAATTAGCTGCTCCAGGTGTGTTTAATTGGATCTGGGCATTTATTGTCTGAACTCTGACCCTCCGTGGAGCAGGACTGGACAACTCTGACTTAAAAAAAGATATTAACCTTATTTTGTTGATTGGACATAGGTAGATCTGAATGCGAGCTTGGAGTTAATTATATGAAAGAAGCGGAGTTTATGTGAATGAAATGGCTGGAGAAGTCTAGCATACGTCAACAGACAAAAGCATGGTATCTAACCAGAAGATTAAGGGATGATATTTGATTAAACATTACAAGCTCAAAAGAATGCATGGGTGAATGATTCACAATAGGATCAATAAGATGCATTTAAAAAAATAGATGCAATTGAAAAAATAGGTGAATTTTAAATTTTAGATTCTAAATAGATTAGATTCAAGCATAGCACTAGCAACGCCAAGATAATTGATTTGAACAGATCAAATGTCTACCTTTAATGCACTGTGGATAAAAGTGTCAACCCAATTCATTAATGTAAATGCAGTAATTATCAGTTGGTATATGATCAAAAAGAAAATAATAAAAATACAGAATGTAATGGTATGTATACCGATATATTAAATCTGACAAATGATAACATATTAAAGAATATACACACAGTAAACAAAGCCCTGCCAGAAAAAAACAGAAGCTGCTGCAGCATTAACCTCTTATCTGCAAACTAAATTCCATCTCCTATCTGATTAATATTTGACATTTTAAATATTCATGAGAAAACAAAATAGTTGGAGCATTGTTATTCATAAACCAACCAATTCCGCCAAGTTGTTAATCTTGTCCCTGGGTTTTCAATTACATCTTTTGAAAAGGATTTTTATATATTTCCCAGAAATGAAGGCAATGTCCATCTGTGTACAGAACCTGGCTAAGCTTCAATCATACAGGTTATTATTTATTAAAGACTCTGTCTGCTTAAACTCCCACATGATATCAACCTTCATTATTGACCTCATCTCTTCACACACACAAGCACACACACACACACACATTTCGTGCTGTGCAGGGCAGACAGATCCAGAATGGCGCTACCAGACAGACCTGCACAGATGGAGAAACCAGGCACACAAAGCTTCTCACACCACGAGGGGCAGTTGAATCCACACACACGATATGAAACATGCGCAACCACCTCAGGAGAGATGCCCGCGTTTAAACCCAAAGCAATGGCTGGAAAGTAAAAGAAGAGGAACATGAAAAAGAGAAATCCCTCAGCATTTAGATCCCTCACAAAAGAATTTTTAACAAATTCCACCCCCGTCGAGTTCCATAGCGGCCTGTGCCGACGGGTCTGTCAGCCGCTGAGTCCTCTGGCCCTTTTCTATCCCCCTGATTCTGGAATTAGCCAGTTCAAATGACAGGGCTGCCTTGAAGGCCTGCAGAAGGCGGCCCGGCGCTCCTGAGGTTTCAAAGGGCCGTCGAGTGCCAGCCAGTTGCTGTCAGGGGGAGACGTGGGTGTGCGGTGAGGAGATAACCTGCTCTGGACGGGATCTCCCTGGCCTCTCTGACAGGCTTATTAACGGGAACCTGCTTAGGGAGAGCTCTCTATCACCAGAAGAGATCTAAAGGAAGGAGAGAGAGCGAAAAAAAACAACCTTATCACCGGGACACCGGGGATTAGAGTCTGGTCTCCTCTGATAAATTAATTATTCCCTCTTATCTGTCACTCTCCAAGGCTGTCAGATGAAGCTACCTAAAGCCAAACCAACAGAGCCCAGGATGAGGCGTGAATGATGGAAGGACATATGTAGAATGTATTTGTGTGACCTTTTAAACACACTGCCGTTTTACTCGTTTGTCATTTCTGACGCTCTGATGCTAAACTGGTACTCTGATTTGGGGGGATCTGTGGGTATTTGGGCCGCGCTGTGATCTCAAGGCCAAATGAGAGCTGTTGTTCTCTTTATAGGCCAAAAACACAAAAGCTGTGTCTGAAACTTGAAAAAAGATTCCAGTTTTTAGTTCTTAAGTAATAAGGAATAAAAAGGGTAAATATTTCTTTCTTTTTTTAAAGCAATTTCATTGTCAATGATGAGAATTTCATTAATACATAAATTTAAAATTGGCAACAGATACTTTTAATGACTTTTCACAGTTTTATTAAACAACAATAACGTACAAACAAATGTCATAAATATTTAATTAATTTATTTTTATAAAATCTTTAACTCTTTAATCTAATCTTTAACTACATGTTGTCATATGAATCAGTCAGTCTTTAAATCTCACAGTTGGATTTAAGCTATATTTAATTATCTAAAAAGAACCAGGAATTAGGAATTTGGTATCAGACTACACTAGTTGCACTGTATGTTGCATTGTTTTTCATGTATAATCATTTTCTATTTTTAATTGTTTTAAACTCATTTTAAATAAATTTTTAAATAATTGTAAAAGTTTTTAAATTCCTTGTTTTATTGTTGTGATTATTTTTTTTATGATTATTTTACTTCCTTTTATGTAAAGCACTTTGAATTACCATTGTGCATGAAATGTAAACTTGCCTTGCCTTGTATGTGTTTACTTCATTACAAGCATCATCTCATAAGAGTCATTTGTTAGGAAGTCTGGCTTCACTTCTTGTGCTTTAAGTGTTTGATTCACTAAAAAGACCCATCTTAAGAGAGTCATTCATTCAGGAATCGGACTACATTGCTTAAGCTGTATGTTTTAATAAAAATAACTGACTCAAGAGAGTCATACGTTTAGGATTCTGCATTTTCTTCATAATCACTTTATCTATCGCGTACAGTTACTTTTAGGTTCCTTACCACTGATTTATAGAGCGGACAGTCTTACAAAGATATCACTACCACGATTAGTTTTAACAATATGCAACCACTTTATATCAATGTAAATAAGCAATTCAAGAACACCTACGTGTATTGAAGCTGCAATTTAAACCCGAGAAAGCTCTCAAGGGACCATCTGACAATTCCACCGACTAGGTTAAAACGTCCAATGCATTTTAATTAAAATGACGTCTAACATTTAAAATAACACACTGTCAAACTGTAAATCTTTTATTACTCGTAGTTACTTACTACAGGTGAGATTTTGCCAATACCTCCCTTCATATATGTACAATACACAATTATTTTCATAAAAAAAGATCCCTGGAAAGTATATCTTTCAAATATCTTTTTAAAAAACAGTAATTCACCAAAAGGTTTTTTTCCCATGTTTCAAAGGTTGCAGTACGTTGCTAGTTAGTTACAAGACTGACTTACTACATGTGAAATTTTGCCAATATCACCTTTACTGTATGTGCCGTTCACAATTATTTAAAAAAAAAAAATCTGTAAGTTCCCGTTAGGGTTTTTTTCATTCTCCAAAGGTTATATTATAAAATATTGATGTACTGTATCAAGTCAAAGTCAAAGTCTGCTTTATTGTCAATTCTGCCACATGTACAGTACATACATACAGAAAATTGAAATTGCGTTACTCTCAGACCCCTGGTGCATACAGATAACACTAAACACTGACAGTAGAACGTAAAAATACA
>JAUZSZ010000143.1:21271337-21281657 GCA_034780575.1 Labeobarbus marequensis
TTATATTACTTTTGCATTTGTTAACACTATCGGGTAGGTTTAGGGTTGGGTTTGTTGTAGGGGATATTTCCAACACACTCACCGGATATTTGAATTCTGAATGGCCACAAAACGTACCTCAATCAGCAGAATAAAAACGCTGCAAAACGTGCCTGTACCAACGTAATAAAAACGTGCCACAGTCAGTTTTAGCGCCACTCTCTGGATATTTCACTTTGAAACTGCCGCGAAACGTGCAGTAAGGTACATAATTACCGGGCTGCAGAAATGTATGTAGAAGCACGTATTTCCAATGTGCCTGGGTTGAAAATAACTGACTCAAGAGATTCATTTGTTTAGTCACTCATTCAGAAATCATGCTATATACTTGTTGTGTTTGATTCACAAAAAAACAAGAACAGGTTTGAGAGTCATTTGTTTGGGATTCGGACTACACTGCTTGCTCTGTATGTTTTAGTTTCACTAAAAAGAACAAGAAAAAATAGTTGAGAAATAACTGCTGTCATCAGTAAATTTTTCATCAAATAAATTTTAGATCTTTAAACATACATTAACATTATGGTATTATGGTCTTGAAAGCCTGAACTTTCCTTCAGGAAACTTTCCCACAGAAAAATGTAACTATAATATAAAGTGGCAATTTCATATGAAACTGAAATTGTACGAAAACACATTGTTTTTATTTTATATATCGATTTGTTTTTATTTGATTTTTTTAATCTATTTTTTAAAGCCTGAAAATCCAACCCTTAACTGTTACTGGTGCGTAAACAGATACAAACACAAACAAAAATGTATAAAACATACAAAACGTACAAATGAGATTATACCAGTTCTCCAAACTTAAAACAGTAACAAATGTCCATGAGATTGTTGACAAAAACACTGCTTTGGAAGTCACTGAATGCCTTAAGTTTCAGACACAGCAAGCCTGTACTTACATTACACCAAGCCCACAGGAAGTGACTGTGTCAGGAAACTCATTTTAGATGGTTCATCTTGCTGCTGAATTTTTTAGATGCTTGGTGCAAGCATTTTCATCTACGAAGTCTGAACTTGGCAGTAAACAAGCACAACAGGAGGTAAAAAAAAAATACATTCAAATTGCCTCACTCCGATGAAGACTCAATCACAAAAAGCCAGAAATGTTCATGTGATCTCCAGAGCTTTGCCAGTGTATGCTGAGCGAGAGGCGGTGAGCCATTCACTCCCGTGAACAATAACTCTTCAGATAGAGCCAAGATAGCCCTCTGTTTAATTCACACAAACGGCAATTTGAATTATTAAACAGACCCTTTCATTTGGGCAATTAACTGTGTGCTATTGACTATTGCAGTGACTGAAGATAATGTTCCCAGCTGGATTGTACTAAGAGAATCAAACCCCAGAGATCCCGTCAGCATAATTGCAAAAATTGCAGTGTATTTTACAATATAAGACTTATTTTCCATCATTATGTTGTTTTTTTGCGTCGTATAATGCAGCTCTTCTTAATTACCCATTTTCCAAGATATTTCCAAGTCCAATGCGAAATGTTTTTTCCCCCATAAAAGCAAAATAAAAAGGTAATTAAAATAAAAAATGGAGGACATATCTATTTCCTTGAGGTCAATATACAAATTACCTGGGGTTCTAGACACTTATAATTGCACCTTGAAAAAAATGTGTGACATGTGTTCCTCTGAGACGGCATTATTAAAATGCTCAGCTGGAGGGTGGGTGAGGGGCATGAGCGCTACGCTGTCACTGTGCCAGCTCTGAATCTGTTTGAGGCTGTTTTTTTGATACCCCTTCACTTTGCATGTTTTTGAGAGGCGGCTTCTCATCACCTGCCATGGCTTGTGAAGAGCTACAACACTCGGAGTATAAGACATCAGGCTGCATAAGCACTGGCATCGTAACATTGTGCTTGTGTGGTAAGAAAATTCAAGGTCAACGTTCAAAACAATGAAAGCACTTTCACTTGCATCTTCCTCGTGTTGTTGCGCCTTCTGTTTTGACCCAGTATTTGAAAACAACTTTTCAAAGCTTCCTGACAAACAAGATTTCTCTACTTCACCAGCGTTTCACAACCGCTATTGTCTTACATGTCCACACACATCAGTAAGAATCAAATATCGGATACCATTTAGCACCAACAGCAATATTTCTGAAGTACCCAAAAAAGATACTATGGGTGAAAAACAGACTCAGAAAGTGGCACAACTGGTACTTCATTCATTAAATATGGTGCTGAAATTCAATTATGGCCTGAAATTCAAATAACACATATTAATTGGCCAGTGAATAGAGGTGCTTAACATTTAGAAAAAAAATTTAACCTTACGAGGTCAAACTAAATGATGAAGCTTTAGTTTCTATTCATTTTTATGGGATTTTTAATTTTCTAGCAATTAACATTAAAAATCATTAAAACTAAACAGACAAAAGAAAAAAGAAAATTCTATTAAAAGCATTACAAGTGTAGCCTGTCACTAGTGGCTGGCTAGTACAGCATGGCACTAGATGTTGATTTGTAGTTATTGATAAACATATTTCCTATAAATAACACACACACACACAAAAAAAAAACTCTTGGTAAAAAAAAAAAAAAAAAAGGTAAATTGCTAATGTGTAAAATATGGGAAAAATTAAAATGAAGACAATAGAATTATTAAAAAACTACAAATTAAGTATAAAATATAATTAAATATGTTGATATAAATAAAAATATATTATATATAATTAGATGTACTTAAAATATCATTTATGCAATGAACTGAATATCAATTTAACAGACTGTCAAAATTACAATAAAGTTGTATGATTATGATTGCTGAATATAGTCAAGAATGTCAAGGCTCTGAAGTGGGACAGGCCAAAAATTACTATCTGAAGAAAGATTCGGACATTTGATGCATTAAAAATAGCTCATTTTTATGCTATGCTAATTGAAATGATAGATAATAGGCTATCATATTTAATAGTTCTGACAACAAAAACATAGGATTTGTGTCTGTAATGCTAAAGTAAAATGTCATGGGTCACCAAACTGTACAGTATTTTTTGTTTTTAAATTTGCCATTTGCCAATTTATTTACTAGTAACTGAAAAAAAAG
Source organism: Labeobarbus marequensis (assembly GCA_034780575.1). Classification (NCBI taxonomy): domain Eukaryota; kingdom Metazoa; phylum Chordata; class Actinopteri; order Cypriniformes; family Cyprinidae; genus Labeobarbus; species Labeobarbus marequensis. The sequence continues at coordinate 21,274,436 of JAUZSZ010000143.1, forward strand.
ATTATTCACAATATTTTAAGCAAACAGAAATATAAATCTGACTTTTTTTGGTTAAACAGGCTAAACATTACATTTTGTTGCTTGCTTTCTCTTTTGGTGGCATCTCTGCCACTCCACATAACTGTATTTTAATTAAAATACTTTCTGATTGGCTGTCAGCCTTCACCATTTCTGTTTTCTGTGGACAGACAAAATTATTAACTAAATCATTAGAAACTTGTCACATCATGCCCGGTTAGGTTTCATTTTGCCATTGTAATCATGACTTGCGATTATGAAATGGCACTACAGTGGCTCCCTGCTCAGACAGTGTAAAAAGACTGAAATAAACAAGGGACATGAATTTGGCTCTCAGGGATGCTATTTACTCTTCTATAAAATAATTGTAACCCTCCCATGTTATTATGGTCAGATTTTATGACACTTCCAAAACCGGCTGTTCTTTGAAACCTAATTGGTCGCACCGGAAACACACTCTTGTAACGTGTTGTTTTATTAGTATCACCAGATCAGTAAATAGGATCAGTGACATGCATAGCTGCTTTTTCGTACTTGTTTTGCTGATATTTGTTAATCCCCCTCTTTTCTCCCTTACAGCTATGAAACTTCTTACACTTTAAGATTTATTCCCATCTTAATGACTTTTTAGTGCCTACCTCACCACACTCGTAAAAGCTCAAGAGTTCTCCTTGGTCCCCCCCTTAAATCTGCAGATGGGATCCACCCAGGTGTGCGGTTTGACAGAGCAACAGTCTGAAGGCCTTTTCCTCGGATAAGGTTCCCACCCCCCACTGCACTGCCTGGCCGGAGAGACATGATTTAAATAAATTTAATGAGTGCTGGAATCCATTAACGTCAGGGACCTGACCTGGGCCAGATGGAGGTCTGGGCATTAGGAGCTCTATTACATTTAACAAGTCCTGAACCACGAGCTGGAAAGGCCACATCTGGCAGAGCAGCAAGACGCTTGAAGAAGAGAGTTGAGTATGGAAGATGGCCTTCTTGCAGCCTAGCCGTAATTCTTCTAAAGGTCAGGGTGATACACGTATTGAAGTGCTGTTCCATGTTAACCAAAGTCTCTGGCGGAAACACATCCACCATCTAATTTGATTCTCCAGGCTGCACTTCTCCCTCCCTGCTGCTGCTGTCACTTTAAAACAAGACTACATGGGAGATCTGTTCAAAAACCTAGTGAGCTGCATACTGCCTACAAAGTCAGCTGCCTTCTGAGACAACATCCCAACTGTCATGCAACTCAATAAGTGGGAGATTTAGAACATGCTATATGGACAGCATTGCCACTCTACACTCACAACTGTTTCCAAAAGATTTATTTCCTCCGGGGAAATCTGATTTGTAACGACAGCTTTTAGACCTTTAAAGGCAGACCTGTTGTGAAGTCTGATGTATTTAATCGATGGAATATGCTTACGTTGAAGTTATTATTTCAACTTATTTTTAATATTAAAAAAAACAGTGGAATTTGAGGTAAAAATTACCCATGAGGGTGTGCAGGAAATTCCACCAATCACAGAATAGCACCATGAATGACGCAATCGAGTCAGTCTCCCTACAATCTCAAAATACTTAAATATATGCATACTTTTTTGTTTCAAATATTTGTAATGTTGTGATTCACCTTGTAGCTGTTTTGCTTGGTTCATGGCTTAAAATGCTTTTAAAAAACACTTTTTTAAAAATCCCTATGGGAAAATGAATGAAAAAAAAGTGGACGGGCACTAATGCACTCACAGGTGAATAGGGTTAAAAAAAACAAAAAAAAAACAGATATGACCATACTTCCCAAGGCGCTTAATCACAGTAAAACAACTAATTTTGTAATACAATTTGTTTTAATGTTATGTTTAAATATGCAAATGAGGCATTATCTAATTAAACTAATCCACTAATTTGCATACATTTCCCAAACAGAAATCTGAACAGTGGATAAAGCAAAGTTTTTTTTTTTTTTCATTTTGTTGAACACCCTCTGTACAAACCTTCAGAATATATTTAGGAACTAGATAAAACAGCAAAATTTGGTGTGTGTAACTGCTACTGTAAATACTTCTGGTTAACTGCATAAGAAAAAGCTAATTTTAAGTAAATGGCCTTTAAAGATTTGGATTATAATTTAAATCTACAGATGCAAGTAGATTAAGAGTAATAAAATAAACAGTTTAATTTGTATGTTATGGATGTGAATTCATAAAAGTTATATATGTGAATTACATTCGCTAATGTCATAGAATAACATATACCTGAGCACGTTGTAAATGCACAACTGGGATTTAAACCTGACTTGTGACTAGCTAGCTAGGCATTAAAGAACTATCCAATCTGTTAAGCAACAGATTGCACATTAAAATAATAGCAATTTTTTCTCCATTTAAATAAACACTAAAAATTGAGAAGAAAATTGAAGAGAGTTTTTGGCGCAATATTGTCTCTATATAGTGTCAATATGGCAACTAGTAAAATAAAAATAAAAAGTTTTGCTTCATGTGCAGAGCACCCTCAAACAGAACGAGCAAAAACGAGCACCATGAAACAGCATTTATATTGTTATTTTTATATCACTCTATATGACGCTTAAACGTTATTCAGTCCACAAGAAGACAATGTATTATTGAAAATGTCTATATACACTCTTCCAGCCAGTCATTATGTACATTAACAACAATGTATACGAGACAAATATAATGCACTTCTCATGCAATGTGCAACCTCCTTTGAACTTATTCTTCTGTATCTTGCAACCAACATTAATATTCTGTTAATATTCAATGTTTATAAATTAACAATGTGGAGTGCATGTCAAAACACTTTCTCAAGAGATGGAATGAGTCGGCGCCAATAGCCTCGTGGTTAGTGCGCCGACATAAAATCCCGGCAACCTGAGTTCGATTCCCGTCTCGAAGTCCATTACTGGTCCCACTCCCCTCTCTTCACCTAATGCTTTCCTGTCTACCATCTTGTCTAAATAAAGGCATAAAAAGTCCCGTAAAAATAACAAAAAAATAAGTGTAATGAAATGTCAATCATCAACCTGCCAGCCGTGAATAAAAATTTGGGGTGGCATCTGGGGTGGCCAATCAGGCTGCAGGTGTGTCAAGTGCCACCCTGGATACACATCTGGCTCTGCCATGGAATGCTATGGAAGCAAAAACTGACCAGTTTATGAAAATACAACGGTTTTGCCTGCAGTGTCATGCCTTAAGTAAATGACATAGGATGCATGCACTGCCTAAAGACGAGGTATTTTAGAAGGCATAGTTTAACATTCTGTCTTCATTTACATCATTACTGAAAAAATCCAGCATAGCTGCATTAAATTAACCTTATAGGTAGTGACAGTGCAGGACAGTTCAAGCTGGAACAGTCTATAGGTGTAATCCATTGCTTTTGACTAGCAGCTAACAAGCTTTTAGTGTCATCAGCTGTCCCTTGTAATTGAATAAGAAACTGTCCATATATCAATACAAAATTATGCCCCAATTTCCAATCAGACTGCCAGTATTTGGGAACAGATGAAAAAAATGGATACGCACTTGAGGGAAAAGGACAAGCCACCTTCTTCTGATATATTCTGAAATAAGACTGAGATGCCACACTGAGGAATAGGTCAAAGGACCTAAAACTACACGATGAATAATTTAAGATTCTATTAACATTTAAATTTGACATTGATTTGACATGGAAGCGCTGGAGAGAAGTGACGGAGAGTATGGAGGTGGCAAGTGAGAGGATGTGCTATGCTAATTGTGCAGATGGCTGCTTATGTTGAATGCCATACTGCACCATGCAGCCAAAGAATAATGCACTTGTTTTCTGGATTCAGTTAGTCTACATTTACAAGCGTTTGTTGAACTACAGGCACTTTTATGTCGCGGGACTTGTTTTGTCAACTTTTTTTTGCTTGTTTTTAGCTTTTTTTGTTTGTGTGCATATATACACGCAGTTGAGGTCAAAAGTTTACATCCCCCTGTCAGAATCTGCAAAATGTTAATTATTTTACCAAAATAAGAGGGATCAAACAAAACGCATGTCATTGTTTATTTAGTACTGACCTGAATCAGATATTTCACATAAAAGATGTTTACATCTTTTATGATATCAGGTGTGTGTGCATGCATTTGCATGCTGTGTCTTTGTTGGCTCTGATTCCCGTAAGGCATGTAAAGGAAATAGGAGGTGCAGGAGTGGAGGTGGATCTGGTATTAGCCGGTTGGGAGCACTGAGGCACTGCAGGCGTGCAGCGCATTCATTTAAAATGCATGGGCTCTGAAGTCGGCGGCCCTCAGAAATGTCACTCGCTGTAAGAGTGCCAGAGCCCAGGGTCCCTTCAGAGTCAGATGCGTGTGTGTTTAATGCATGTGTTGGATATTGTGTGTGTGTGTTTTTGCGCAGTATTGAGACTTGCATCATGGCAGGTGCAGCTGGTTCACTGTCGGTGTCAACAAAGAGCTTTAGAAAAATAAACTGCTGATGTATGCACAATATTAGGGAAAAGTGGGTCCAAAGTCTTACTTTGGGAAAACATGGATTAGATTTATAGACCTACAAAACAAAACAATGCTCCAAAATGTGAATAATGTCTTTATGGACAGTGAGTGCTGTTCTTAGACTATAGTAAAACCGTTTAACCATTTTAAAAGACAATCATTGTAAAGTTGTTGTTTTTTTTTTTTGTTCTAAACTGTTTGGCATTTTGTGATATTCACATTTTTTCAAACTTTCAGATATAACTCTTTATTTCTTATTTTACCTGATTTTCAGTAAATCAGTAACCCAAAAAGGTGGATGGCTCTAACATTAGCAGGTTGTCCTGATATACACTACCATTCAAAAGTTGTCAGTAAGATTTTTGTTTTGTTTTTTTTTTCCTAAAAGAAATGCATTATTTTTGTTTGGCAATGATGCATTAAATTGATCAAAAGTGACAGCAGAGACAAAAAATATTTAATCCAATAAATATTATTCTGGAAAATCCTGAAAAACATGTATCATGATTTTTACAAAAATAAGTAGCACAACTGTTTTCAACATTGATAATAATAAGAAATGCTTCTGAGCACCAAATCAGCATATTTGAATAATTTCTGATGGATCATCACTGCCGAAAATTCAGCTTTGCTGTCACAGGTACAAACAACATATTAAAATACAATAAAATAGAAAACTGTTATTTTAAATTGTAATAATATTTAACAGTGTTACAGTTTTTACTGTATTTTTAATCAAATAAATGCAGCCTTGTTAAGCATAAGAAACTTCTTTCAAAATTCAAAAAATCTTACCACCCCCAAATTTTGAGCCATTAAAAAATTGATTGTCAAATATGATAATGCATGTTGAGTCAATTTTGAGTGAAATTTGTCTTAAATATGTTTAATTTAAGCTTTTTAGAACATTTCATTGTACATTACAACCTAATTCAGTGGCTTTATTTCAAAGCTGCTCATGTAGAACAGTCAAAATTGCTTTTCAATATGATCTCTTTCATCTTCATATAACACTCGACATCGGATATGGTCATGTTTTAATAAGGATTCAAAATTTGTAGTAAAGTGGGACTGAAAACACACCCGTTTGGGACATGAGTGCTAATGGAGACAGGATCCCTGTGACGAGAAATCAGACCTAAGTAAATTATAACCCTCATACCAATCAAGCTTATTTAATCCATGTACATACTTTCGCACTTTAACACTTACAACACATTCTGTCACGTCAGCGGCGCTGTTAGCCCTGCACACACACATGCACACTGATACGCATGTCTAGTGGAGTGACAGTTGAGCCTCTCTCCCTGACAGTCTCTGTCTCTTGCTACCCAACACCTACAAACATGCCCAAGAGCACAAACCTGTCCCATTTCTGTGTGCGATTACATGCTTTAATGAAATTTTTTCAGAATTGTGTGTTGTTATTCAGATTTTTGTTTCCTTTGAGCAAAACCATGACAGTGTTTGTTGCACCATATAGTTGTTTGTAGTCAAAATTCTGATTCACAGTAGTTTGTAAACAAAAGCTAGAACCGTGGTATTGAAGGTTACCCTGTTGTACAGTTGAGGTTTGTACCTTATTCTATATCACGCATTGACTTGACAATGCCTGAATATAATATTTTTTAGTGTTGTGTTAAGTTAAGAAGCAAAAGTTGTTACAGTTTGTTGTTCGATATATGTTATAGAAATAAAGATTCAAGTCATTTTTCAGTCATCTTTCTGACGTTAATGTTTGAAAATCTGACCAGAAATCAGCTCAGTAGTGTGTTGTGTCCTTTTGTTGGGTCTGATTAAAAACATTTCTAAATACTGTTGTTTATTGTTAATTCGTGTTTGTTTATAGTACTTTAAATGCTTGTGTATTAGTATATGTGGGCGATAACATTACCAAGATTAATAAATTATTCATTTTTATTTAATGATACTTAATGCATTAAATAATGTAAGCCTTACTGTAAATTACCGTCTGAAAGTAGTATTTTCCGTCTTGCGAAATTAAACTATATTTTCCACATTTTAGTCCATTCAAATTCTTTTAATTATGATAAAGCCTCTCGCAGAATACCATGCCTTGACTAGCAATGGAAAGCATTGTATAACTGTGCTTATCAAGCCATTTCATTGTAGTTATTATAGTCTGTTTTATCTGTCTTTAATACCATGTGGGTAATTTTGCACTTGTTGGACTTAGAAATGAAATAGACAGTCACACTTTGCTCTGATGTCTTTTGATCAGAATTAACTGCATAATTTCAGAGCTCATGGACGCTTGCGATGTCGTCATATCTGCGAGTCGTCTCTCACATCACCTGTAGCGTTCTTTCCCCCTGTTGGCAAAGGAATGTACCCGCCCTACTCTGCCTCTGATTGGCTTACCTTAATCTTCTTTCCCTCATCGCCTATAGACGCTGCAAGTTCGCTGTAGAGCAGGACGGAATGCATTTGTATCTGCTGTAAATTATGGTGTTTCAGTTTAAATGGTGATTACCGCGAGGCTGCTGTTTTTTTGTTTTGTTTTGCGTGAGGCTGCTGTTGAGATAGCTATGAAGATTGTAAGTTACGTTATCGCTACATTATTTCGCTACCCTTTGCAAAAATGCTCCTCAGTCTCGACCTTAACATATTAACGGATATTAATAATAATTCTACTCATTCCCGCAGGTTCCGATGGAATGCATCACATTTGCACGTGCTTTGTTTTGAGTCTTGAG
>JAUZSZ010000143.1:21305475-21316337 GCA_034780575.1 Labeobarbus marequensis
GGTGGCGCTATCGAGCCATTTTGCCACACCCATTTCTGAAACCCATATCAGACGTAAATTTTCGCCAGGTCTGATGCTTGTGCAAAGTTTCATGACTTTTCAAGCATGTTTAGGCCCTCAAAAATGACTCTTAGTGACTCTTCAACAGGTGCTCTAATGAGGCCCCATCGGGCGTTCTGCGCCCCCCCACACACACATGCAGGCAGCGCTATGGGGAGAAGAATGGGTTGGGGTTGTTTGTCAGGCAGAGGCAAGAATCACTAGGTCGTGACATCACATCCTGCCTCCGCTGGTGACCATGGAGACGGTAATCGCAAAGGCAGCATGGGAGATCCACAGGAGAAAACCCTTATCATCGGCCCAGTGCGATTTAAAAGCGTGAATGTTTGTGTGGGCTTCGGTTTAATGATAAACACAGGTTCCCGTGAGAATTCAGCCCATCAAACAGAATTAATCTGACAAGTTAGAAGTCACAAAAGGACTCCGAACGATCACATGACTGTGTTTCTCACCTGATACCTTTGATTTGAGCACAGTGGTGGTTTCTCCACTTCTTCATCTCCTGATTGTGGTCTGTTATATAAGCCCTTGACATTTTAGGAGTATAATTACCACCATCCAATGTTCTGCCACAACAACTGTCATGTCACTTTGCCGTTTGCGTTCTCTTTGTTCAGAGCCTGCCTAAATTGGCTAACCCTGTCAGAAAAATCAACGTCCCGATGTTGTGTCCCTCATCAGCTGACAGGACAATAAAAGAATTCACGCTTTTTGGAGAACACAGAGCACTGTGACTCATTTTAAACTGAAAAAAAAGTTATTTCTCATGTAATCTAATTGTACTCAGGCGACTCAGAGAAACCCAGAGAGACAGAAAGAGACATAATCACTTTGTTGCACTCATGTTACTATGACACAACAGAAAACAGAGTTTGCATGCAAGGAAAGTGATCTCAAACTGTCTTGAACCAATTTACCAAACCCTTGTGGTTAAGATCAGTGACTCATTGAGATAACCCCTTTCTGAAACCTTCACATATGCATACACACCAAAATTTAGAGCACACATATGCTAATTTAACCCTCATGTTCTGTCGGGGTCTGAGAGACCCCATTATAAATTTAATAGCTCAAAACATACAAAATATTGACGTTTTAGGCTGATACTTAATGACTTTGATAATTGTATGAGAATTGACTGTAAACATGTTGACACACAATATTTCGGCTCTCAGAAACCCCTAAAAAACTGAAATATACTATGCAATGGATTTCACATGGTAAGAATCTATGATTGGTTTATTGGATTTATTGTATTTTTTGCTATTTTTTTTTTTTTAGCTCAAATTGATCCAAAATAGACAGAACAGTACTATGTTAAATAAAAGTCAGTTATTGTTATGTAAGTATGTGAAAGAAAGCAGGAATAATATATTTCATCTCTGATTTGATGTTAAAAGAATTTAGATTAATAATAATTAATAATAAAAACAATAAACATCATCTTCACCTTAATAAACCTATGTTATTTTAATTATCATAAATTATTATAAATAATAAATTATTATTGTTGTTGTTTATTATTTATTATTATTAATATTTATATTTTATTCATGTTTATTTTATTATAAATGGTAAAGAAGAACAAGAAAAAGAGAAAGAGAACATTTATTTATTATTATTCATTATTAAGAATAAAACTAATTATTATTACTATTACTATTATCATTATTAAGAATTAGATTTATAATTATTTTTAAAGAATTAAGGAAAAATTTGAATACAACAATTAAAAATAATAAATAAAAGTTATCATTAAAAATAATAATAATATAGCAATAATAAATTAATATTATTGTTTATGTTTATTATTATTATTATTATTATTATTATTACACAGCATTGAGGTCTCTGGGACCCTTAAATATAATGCAAAGTTAACCCTCTTTTGAGACTGACATTTGTTTGAGGTGAACCAAAAAAAAAAGACTTACTAAAAACTAAAACAGACTAATTAATGGTTTCAAAAGCCCAATGGCACTTGCAACAGCACCATGTTCGCTCACACAGAAAAAAATCAGCGCTGGCCACAGAAACACACATCCACCCACACATACCTGACCAGCTGTTCTTACCAATAGTGAAGCTGTAGCCGTCAATGCTGAAAGTGGCACTCCGGCATTTTTTAAATCCTTGTTTTTTGGAGCTGAGCTCTGACATCTTCTCCAGTTGATTCGGTCTGTCTGCGAGGAAAGAGAAACTCTGGAAACAGACTCCTCAGGTGGGCAAGCGTGCTCTGAGCGGAGACGTCAAAGATCAGAGAGGATCATTAGCGAAGGAAGTCACAGGGTTGACATCCCCTGCCGGGAGCGCATCCCATCTGTAAAAATCCCTCTTGAGCTCATCATACAGCCTGTTTCTCTGTTGCCTGCTTTTCTTACACTGTAAAGAGAATAAACACACAGATGGGAGATGTTTCTCTCTCTCTCTCTCCCCCTCCCACTCACACTGTGACCCTTCCCACTCCTAAACTGTGCTTGATAACAGGCTCTCTCTCTCTCATTCACTGTCACACTCACTCACCCATTTACTTGAACGCTAAGCATATATGCATTCACTGATCTGAGTCAGCGATACGCGCTGATGATTATTCTTGGACACTTGTGCCTTCTTCAAACCGGTGTGGTTACTATACATGTGGGCGTGTGTGTATACAAGCACATACGGGCAAGTGCTGTTGCAAAAGGGCAACCTTTTTACGATGTTCAAACAAAACACTCCGCCAGAAATGCTGGCTGGATAAGATTAAAAGAAGGTTATGGAGGTTTATGGTGTCAAAAACAATTAACAAAATAATTATACACTCAGAATCCATACAGGACCCATTCTGAACTACAACTTGTTTATAAACTCCATTAAAGGGATAGTTCATGCAAAAATGACAAAATCACAGTAAAAGTTTGTCGTTATTTACTAAAAAAGGACAGATTAACACTTTCTTGGAAGCCTTTTGTCTGTCAATAGCTGTTTCAGCTAATTTTATGCTAATTTTAGGATATTGCATAAAATACACTGGATGGAAATGCGAAGACGCGCATAAATTTTAAAAATGTGCATAAAAAGTATGCGAAACTATATTAGAAACATATTTACAGAATAAATCCCTCAATGTGCAACAAAAACTCACGTGACTTTGTCTCAGTAGTGGATGTGATTGGATAACTGGACTAACCAGTGGATCAATTTCAGTGCACAGCATCTTAAATATTTGTTTGGTCATTCTGAAATGCCTGAGCCAAAGTCTGTTCAAAATGATTTAATTCCCTCAAGACTGCATTCACTGTCCGACTATGAATGCGAGATAACATGACAACGTTAACTGCGTTTCATCCACGCGCTCTGAGGCGCAAGTTATTGACGATGTACGAAAAAGAGCCACAGTTTCTTCTCTGATTGCATAGCGCAACAGAAGTACATGTTGCATTCTAAGCATTGCCACTAGGGGCGCTATAGCAGACATTAGCATACACTGTCTTCTTCAGTTTTCTCTTTCAGGTTTTCTTATTCAACTACACTGAATTTTTATTTATTTATTTATTTACTTTTTTCAAAAAAATATATTGAAATTCCTAAATTTCACAAATAATTGCAAAGAAAGAGCAAGTAACACATTGAATTAAATATGACATTTTGAAGTAAAAAGACAGAAGTAAAAAGGCTTGTAAAACATACTCCAATAATCTGTTTATTTTTACAACTTTGATTTTTTTTTTTACAGTGTATTATCAAGGTGAAGCAACAAGTTAGTTTGTAAAATTCTCACCATATTTCTATTTAGTTACCTGAATAATAACACAATCGGTTTAAAGGCTGTGACTCTATCGCCCTCTTAAATACGGATGTTTGTACAACAGGATTCTGCATTCAGCATAAGCTGGCCAAGAATTAGCACCTGCACTTACATACTTGAGTATGTTTCTGGTTCATTTACTGCTGAAATAACAGACTTATTTGATCTAGTTACACACATTTCTTATTATCTCTTTCAAAACAGCTCTTTTGAACAGGACTTTGAGCTCATTTGAGTGATGCAACCATTCATGTTACAACCCTGTGGCACTTCTATTCACTCACTGATTAGCCCTCGTGATCTGAAAACCGCACATACACGGCTGAAGCATCAGCCATTGTGTATCTCTATTTAAAGTCTTGAAATACATTATCAAGAGACATTTACATTCATAAACACATCTAATATCTGGAGATCTACTGTAGTATTAGCCCTGTGGCTTTTGTTAGTGTGGTGTAAGAACTGATGTAAGAACTGGGCATAACAAAATACTCATTCAGTGCTTCATGTTGCACTCTTAAAGATTTTTAAAGCATCAGTATTACTATTGAACATTTAGGGATTTGGACAAAACTCCTAAATACAGTATTAAAATTTAGTGCATAACTCATGCTGCACCACTTGTGCTTCAGGTGTAAATGATACATCAGATTTTGCTGCTTGTTGAGGAGTAGTGAATACATGCTACTACTTAAGCAATTTAACCGACCATTTTTGCATGGTGGACAATAAAGAATAAATAAATAAATAAATAAATAAATAAATAGATAGATAGATAGATAGATAGATAGATAGATAGATAGATAGATAGATAGATAGATAGATAGATAGATAGATAGATAATCACATGTACTTACGTCGACATAGGTCACAGAGTCATATGTCAACCTGATCTCATGACAAAAATGCACCTGTGGGAACTTTTTAGCAAGAAGCAAAATATGTACCACCATGTATGCTTCGTGACATACTGTATTCGATGTGTAATGTCCACTGAGTGGTGCTAAAAGAGTGTTCGTTTTTTTTTCCCGGAACAGATGAATGTACGTATGGTACATTTTTATGTGATGTTGGTTTTGTAGGTGTCACCGCATTTCTAAAATATCTGTTGAGTGGTGCTGTAAGTCTAATGCTGCGTGACATTTTAAAATAACGTACCATCTGCACTACACCTAAACCTACCTGATAGTATGAAGAAAAGCGAATGTGCCGTAAAAATGCAATCGCAAACACACTGTTTTAGCTTGTTTTTTGATCCCTCATCTTTCAGCTCTTTCGAGTCATGCTTTTCACGAGATTCGTACCAAAGGATTCCACATCCTAAGTCCAGTTCCATGCTGGCTGAGCAACCGCGCAAGCTTGTTAAGTCTGGAAAGCAAAACATATGGAGCTGTAATCATAACTGCGTACGAAAACAATTACAAGTGCTCAATGTTTTACCATGTGTTCATTTCTGTTGTAAGCTGCAGTGATATGTACTTATTGGTATGTATTTCGCATCTTGTGATAAAGTTCCCACAGGTCCGTTTTCGTCATGAGATCAGGTAGGTTAAATGTCTCCTTGCAGAATAAATGTATTAATTTCTTTCCAAAAAATAAATAAATGAAATAACATAACTCCAAAACCCCATAACCATAACCCCAAAACTGGAATTATAACATATTGTTTTAACAGTGATTAAAATGCTGAGAGTTTGCAACACAATTATTTGCAACCAACTTAAATACGATTAAACATCTCTTGATTCACAATTTTGACAGTAAATGTTAAAATATGCAAACATTTATAGACTAAATGCATTTCAAGTAAAGACTATTTTAGCGTTTACTTTCGATTCTGATTGTCACTGATGACACGAGAGGTGCTTGTGGTGGCATTTTTAAAGAGCTCACTTCATTTTCCGATTTGCATTGCTTAATGAACTATCCACTTGAAATGATGTTGTGATTGACGAGGAAGAGAGCAAGCGAGCGAGCAAGAGAGAAAGAGATGGAGAAAATAAATGAGACAATCTCTCCAAACACTCTATCTAGCTAACTGATATTTGGAAAGGACCAGCGAGTTCAAGTCATAAGCATGTAGGTGGGCATTTACATCCTTTTTTTTTTTTTTTTATCATCGGTGTGTGTCGGAAAATCCTTGCTAGTATGAAGCTGTCACTTTGATAACTTCCAAAGAGAAATAAACATACATCCTGATGCTTCCTCTGCATCACTGAACCAAATTAAATAATCACAGTCCAACAGACACCAGACAATCAACACAGTTCTGACAGGAGCCAATGATCCAGGACACATAAATTACACACCCAAAGGGATGTTTTCGGGACACACCATTGAGCAATTCGATGGGATTTCGGAACACTTTCTGAGGGGCTACCAAATGTTTGGGATAGGAGGGGAAGGACCTATATCTGTGTAAGTAGGGTTGTGATTCCCTATATCCCATTAGCATACTCCATAAATAGCTTTCTCCCTGTGTGTCTGAGTGTCATCAACCTGATCTAGGACATTTATCACAAATTTACACATGTAAATTGACATCATAGTAGGCTGATCTCCAGATGGCTGTAGCAAAATTCCCACAATTTTAGTGACCTACTCCCCCTAGCCACAAGGTCAAGGCACTGCGGTCAATGTCAAAAGCTGCTTGACTGTCCTTCAGACACCATAAGGTCACAGGCAACTAATGAGGAAGTAACTAAAAGTAGTATTAATTTAATTGCCTTTTTCATTAGCTTAACAGTAACTATTTCCAAAATAGTGTGGTTTTTCCAGTGACAGTGACAGTTGGGAAGTCTGATTTATTTTAAATATTCAGTTCATTTGGAATGTTCATCCAATTAATCAATTAAAAAAAAAAAAAGATTCACTGATTCATATTATTTATAGAAAAAAATATTTAGTTGATGCTTGATACTATTCTTGTACCACTTACATACAGTACATAACCTTGTTTTCAGTTTTAATAATTGCGTTTAGTGTAAATGCATAGGTTAAAATACAATTACATTATTCTCATTGAATTTATCTTTATAAATAAATTCTGTTCTGTTTAAAAAAAAATGGTTTAGGGTTTATATTGAAACAATTTTCACCCTGAAATAGTAAACTTCTAGTACATTTCACAAACATAATAACAATAAAAATAAGTAATAAATAAACAAATAAATGTAACACACTGGATTAAGCATGGAATTTTGAAGTACAGACTGAAATAGTATTTTTTTGTGATTTTTTTTTTAATTTACAAAAAAAATTAATTGTATATTTTATATAGTGTATATTGTTTAATTAGTTTTTCACAGTGTATTTTTAATGTATATCACTTAATTTGTTTTACAGTAAATTGAAAAAGTAACACTAAAAATGCACTGTAAAAAAGTGATATTACTAAAAAATAAACTTAAAAAAACATTTAAGCAATACACAGTACACTGTAAAAAATGTATGCTGTACTGCAAAAAGAGATATTACAAAGAAATAAACTTAAAATTAACTTTTATAAACTTAAGTTATATTCTGTACACTGTAAAAAAGTATACTTTAAAAGAAACATATTACTTCAAAATACACTAAAAAACTGTTTCAGTGATAAACACTGTAAAAAAAACTGCCTTAGGTTTTCACTCTACAAGCTGCTGATAATAGCAGCTTTGCCAAAAACCAACAAAATTACTTTAAAATAACCTTTAAAAGATGCTCTGCTTGCCTTTACACTTTCAACAAGTGGCTGTTTAATGGAAAACAGCGTTCCACATAGGTGATCCGGCAACTGAGGTGATGAAATACATGCTGGTTAAACATGCCACCTTAAAATGGAGCCCGTGACATTTACAAGCTATTTACAGAGACAGTAGAATTTATCTATTATTAATGTATAACCTACTGAATTATTAACAATACCATGAGGGAATTGTTTATGCTTTGTAATGTGTAAACCTCTACCACTGAATTGATGAATAAATCACATTTGTTCTTGCAGGTGTGTGTGGGCATGCTGGGACTGGCAATTACGCCAAAACAAGGGTATTAAAAAACAAACATAATTACTCACAGTCTTCGGCAGTGCTGTGAACAGACATTTTCCTTACCTGCAGAGACGTCACAATATAACCACACACAGCTGCGATTAATTCACCCTAATTCACAAGCTAATTAAATTTGTCAGAACCGAGCGCACTTTTTCCCTTTTTTGCGGCTTCAAATTCAACAAAACAAACGTCTCTCAGTTATGTGCGTGAAATAAAAAAATATGCAGAAATTCATACGAGAGGTCAAAGTCGGTAATAACCTGTGCAAATGGCACATCTTCCACAGATGGTTAAATATGCATGCATTCACACATTTCTCATGAAGCACCGGCTCCCAAACCTTCAGCTATATAAGCGGGGTCAAATGGGACACTGTCCTCCCTTCATTGAGGTTAATAATTTAGAGAGCAATTAGACAGGGAAGTGAGACAGTTTCATGTACTGGCGGGGGGAAGCAGGGGTGGTTAGGGGCTGTCCACGCTCCCAAGCCTTGATCTCGGGGCCCGGGGATCTACGTTGTGACAGTGACATTAACGAGCATTCACAGTGAGCGTGAGGCCGGCTCTGTGCCCATTAGCAAGCTCCCATCAGAGTAATTAGAGGACATGTGCTCAAGATCAGCGCTTTCGGAAAGCCGCACCAATGAGGGATTGATTTCTGGAGGGTTTTTTTTCATACTCGGGCCCCCTACCTGAGCGCACATAATCTAATCTGGCAGTCTGTAGAGTAAACACACATCGAAAACTGCCTACGCGATTGATCTGACTGAAGTGGCTTGTGAAATCGATGCCTTTATTGTGATAATCAAGCAGCAAAAGGCAAGCACTGAAATGTGCCATGCGCAACCCGACATCAGTTTCTCTCAAGTACAGCTATAATATAATATAATATAATATAATATAATATAATATAATATAATTGCTATCTAATAACACAAATAGCTTTTGCAATTAGATAAACTGTTCACCAAGGCTGCATTTATTTGATAAAAATACAGTAAAAACTGTAATATAATGAAATATTATTACAATTTTCAAATAAATCTATTCTAGTTTTAAATGCTTTAAAATGTATATATACATGTAAAACAAAAACATTTGTTTTACATGCTATGAAAATATAGGCTTTATTTCAGATTTAATTTAATAGAATTAGTATAATAACTGGTTGAAGACTGCATGAATAATTTAGGTTTAAATTTAATTATTGGTGTTTTTAAAGATTAACTTTAAGTGAGCATTAAATGACGGCAAAGGTTAGCGGTCCAACTATATGCCAGCACACATAACCTTAATCACAACCTACATTACTGCTCCGTTCCGCCTCACTGAGCTCAACTGACAGTAATGCATTTGTCTGACACAGAACACCTATGCTGTTGTGTATAGAGGCCAGCTTTCAGATTTAAAGGGTTAATGTGGAAACAGATTAAACCGAAAAGAGCAATACGTTACAGTTTAAAACTGGGGCTTCGTTGCATTCAACCCCCACGTACGTGTTTATCGATTAAGACTACTGGATGGCAGATTCCAAATCGATGGTATATGAAAGATGGTATTTTTATGCTTATTTGCTGAATTCAGTTCTCAAAGTATAGTTAAACTTGGCAAACTCCCTCAACTATTATTCATTCAGTCGCAGGAGACTGACTAATCAGATGTGCGTCTGTTCCATACATGCAGTGTTCCGTGAAATAGAGATGGAACTAGGTTTCTTTGAATGCTGGTGTCTTTGTGTCCCTTCTGCAAACAGAGAGAGAGAGAGATGGTCAGCTCTCTAAAATAGCACAGTCTCAAATGGTGCATAGGGCAGAGAGATGCACAATAGTACTGATTCAAGCATTTGAGGGAAAATAAGCAACAGTTATCGACCTCCGTCAACAGTGCACAAAACAAACATGGAGAAAAACAAAAATCAGAGGTCAGTAAATCTCCCGGAGCAGAGCTGCTTTAGCTCCTCATTTCCTTGGAAATATTCCTCGATTGTACTCTACGGCCGCTCAACAGGAAATGGAGGGGGTTATCAAATAGAACATAGGCCTCTCATGTTTGCTAAAGCATGCCAATCATTTTCACTAATGTTTGGGGTTTACTATTACAGCAGGGGGAAAGTTTACCTGTGATTGACCCTACTAAACATCCATTTATATTCAACTTTTTATCCTTTTTTGGGGGGGGGCACCAGTTGGTGTTTCTTCTGTAAAAAATCATCAAACTTCCTTTTTGTAAATGGTGCATTACACACATCTTTATATTCATCTGTAAGATTTTAAAAATGTTTTTAATGTTTTAAATCTCTTATGTTCACCAAGGCTTCATGTAGTTGATCACTACAGTACTAGAAATATTATTACTATTTTTTTTTTGTTTTAATATACAGTATTTTATTAAGTAATTTATTCCTGCGATGGTAAAGCTGAATTTTCAGTATCATTACTCCAGTCTTCAGTGTCACATGATCCTTCAGAAATTATTCTAATATGCTGATTACTATGCTGAAACATTTCTTATTTTTATCAATGTTGAAAACAATTGCGCTGCTTAATATTTTTGTTAGAAACTGTGATACTTTTTGTTTTTTTTACAGGATTCTTTGATAAATAGAAAGAAAAAAATCATTTATTTGAAATAGAATTTGTTTTGTAGCAGCATAAGTTTCTTAACTCTCTCATTTTAATAAATTTAATGTATTCAAGTAATTAATTTATAAAAAAAAAAAAAACTCTTACTGACACCAAGCTCCTCATCTGCATGTCTGTATTTTGGTGCCTTAGATATTTTCAGGTCCCTCATTCATTTTAGGACATTTAATAATCAGGGAATAAATAAATAAATCAAATCTGTAAAATTGGAGATCTGATTGCATACAAAACCAAAGTACACTTCAAAAAGCTTTCAACACACTGCACGATTTGAGGTATCATTCATGTCCACAGAATAAACGGTGTGGGAAGTTACTCATCAAAGCTAGCATTAGGG
>JAUZSZ010000143.1:21630372-21643216 GCA_034780575.1 Labeobarbus marequensis
CTGTAGCACTGAATCTTCAAAGAAAAAGTCCAAGTGGTAAGAGACAACCAGCTGTTTTGAAACTTTCTAAGAACTGCCTGAGATGATTAACTTTCACTTCAGTGTAAAAATGACTTTCTTTTGGCTTCACAACAATGAAGCTCAATTCATTGACCAAGTTATAGCAAGGGCTTAAAGTAGTATAACATTTTCACTGAAAATTTGACTAGTATGTACAAATTGATAAATAAGGCCTGTTTCACACCTCATACAAAAGCAGTGTATGTATTTTGGCTGCCATAATAACAATATTCACTTTGCCCACGAAAGCAGCTCGTGCTTGTCTATGGTGCCTATTTCGGCTGTGCGTAATGCTCTGAACACAGCAGAAAATGTTGGAAATGCACAATAAACCTATTTATCTACATAATATTTAGCAACAAATGCTTGTAAAAGCAACATAAAATGTAGCAAACTCGTAGTCTATTGTTTGGGGGGGGGGGGTCTGACACGGTCTATTCAGATGATTTAAACAGTTCATGTTAGGTGTTTGGCTTTAGTTAATTACCATTTGGATGTAACTGTGGTCCCGCTCCTCATCATGTAAATTAGACATTATATGACAAGTCTGTTGGCATTTTAGTCAGTCATTTGAATAACAGTTTGAATGATGGTTACTGATAGTATTTTCTATGGTGGTGCGCTGGGAGGCCACGCCCACAGTGAGATCTCATTGGTCCAAATGAATGCTCCACTAAACATTAAATGTGTTCTGATTGGACGACTTCTGGAACTGAAAAGATATTTAAGAGTTGTTTAGCAATCAGTTTAAACAAATAAAACGATTCACATTAAAATAATAAGAAAAATAACAGTTATGAAATAAAAATAGGAAAAAGCCAAAGACGGGAATTCAAAAATATCAATGGTCACAAAGCCAATTACTTTTTTCCTGTAAATGTAATACATTTTAAGGCCGATGCTCTGAATCATTTTTCCCTATGCTTCTGCCACGTCATATTAAAGGATGTTGTTAATCCACTGAAAGCATTATTTGTGTTCCTTACACATTCTTCATCTTATCTAAACAAACCTGCTACTGAATGTTCAAGTGCTCTTATTCACATCATTCTGTTTGATTATTCAGCAAATACATGTTAACACTTTGGCATTTCCTTACCGTTTCATTGTACTGCACAGTCATTGGTTCTTACTCTATCACCATTCCTTCGGCTCTTCCGGCTTTTGGAAGCACGACACAATGGTGAAGCCAAGCCAGGAAGTGGTGGATGACTGACAAAGCTTCCTTACCGCTTCTTGATTATTGCTCAGATCCTGTTATGTGCTGGCGTATTAGAGTCATACATGTAGCAAAAATGTGAGATATGTGCTGGCAGTAGCATATTGATGATATTTATAACTTAGATAGAAATAAGCTTTAAAAAGCACAATAATTTCCTTAAATATTTATAATCAAAGATTTGCCATTGTGTTCTTTCAGAATGAAACCAAGTCAGTGTTTTACATAGATGTATGATTTGCAAAAACCCTTCAAAATCATAAGTGAAAAGCAAATAGCAGTGGCTAGGGACATCCTTAAAGGATAACACAACATTTCAGCAATATTTCAGGCTGTGAGTGGCGATGTTTTCCACTACTAACGCATACAGGAAGAGAATGCAGACACCCCTGAGACAAAGAGGCATTTGGTCACTGTACCCACCAAGCCGTTTCCTCCCATTCAGGGGATACAGGAAAATGTCATTGTTCTCCAGGCAAGGCCTGAAGTGATGTTAAAAAATGGTTGCAATTTTATTAGCGGTCGCCAAAACAGATACAATAAAGACTTAACTTCAATTTGCATGATTAAGGGACACTGGCTTAAAGCCCCCCTCCACCCTTTACTAAAATTAAAAATGCACAAGGCTTACTGAAAGTTGATATAGGCCTGGTCTTTCCCTAGAAGCAATTCCTCACCAGGATGTCAGCAACTTTCCTCAGGCCATCCCTTCCTCTATCATTCTGAATAACTGTGTGGAACATTAGAGACGTTCATGTGTTTATTGAAAGCCCTGTATGGTTTCACAGCATGTCGCTGATGCTATCATCATTACTCACATTCTCGAACCAAAAACAGTCTCGTGCGAACATTAAAATGATAAATGACTGAAAGTGAGAAAGCTGAGCTGAAAGACGGGCTGGTTTCTACTGGTTGTTCAGTCGGCATCTGGGGTGTGGATAAACAGAAGATGACTGCAAACAATGGGGTGCTGAGAGTCTTGGGATGGCTTGGTAGGCCTCATTTTTGACATTAGATAGATAGATAGATCTGCAGTTCATCTACAAATACGTTTCCCAGAACGACCATGGATTATTTTGGGGCAATAGCAAAGAACAAGGGCAAACAGTGAACAAGACAGAAAATGTCAACCCCTCATGCAGCATAAGGTTGCAGGTTTTCCCTGGATGTAAGCCGGCTAACTAAACATTTGCCAGGAGGATCTTGCTTAGATCTGTTCCATTCATGAGAGAGTTTCGCCCTCTAGTGGAACTGAACGCTTTGTGTTGAATGCAAAGTTTAATTTATCACGTGACTCGTTCCCTCAAACCGTTTGCTCTTAAAAAGTTCCACTAATGTTGTCTTCTTAAAAAAACTTTACTCGATTTTCTATCAAAATATGATTGTTTTTACTAAATAATTTCAATTAAATTACCTCAAAATTGTTAAAAATCATAGCATGTGATATGTAAATAAATTATGACTGAGACTGGAGAGGATATAACGGACGACGTGCTTGGAAACAAGATTTTATGAATGTCGGTTGGTAGGTAGGAGATTGACAGATTGTAGATAGTGTGTCAATGGTCCATTGGAGAGATAGGTGGCGGTAATGCACTTTTTTAATGTGTGCGAAAAACTTTAAAGTTATTTTCTGTGACTATCACTGTCGGTTGAGTTTGTATTGAAACCAGACCATTCCTGTTCTGCAAGGTAATTTTGATTCCCTCTTGTATACTGTTAATATATCATTTCATGCAGCTCAACAAGTTCACATTGAAGATGGACACAGTTGTTTTATTCATTTTAGATTTTATTTCACTTACATTTTCATATAAAACTTTGCATGTTTTTTCTCCTCTGTAGGCAACAGTTAGCATAAGTCACTCTTACAGCGTAGAATTCAGCTCCATTCAGCTTTATTAATGAAGCGCCTCTAACACACACACAAACATAAACGCATACAATCAAAATGTACGTTGGTTTTCAGTTACTGTAGTGGTCTCAAATCTGAGTACTTAAAAAGGAGGTGACATGGAAAACAAAAATATATTTGACTAAAAGATACTTAGCGTTTAAGCTACAGGTACATTAGCATGTGCGACATTCAGGCCTCCTTTCAAGCCAATAGTTTTTAGACCACTGGACTTGTGGATGTTCATACATCAAAATAATTAACTACAAACAAGACTGACTCTCTTCCTTGTTTTGGTAAATAGCAGGCCCTTAGACCACCATTTTTAAGGATACGTCAGTTTCTAGCTCAGACACTGCTACAGACAAAACTAGTTTGAGTGCAGGAATGTGTGGAGGTGGCATATTTTTCCACGTGTTCAACACAAAAAAAAAAAAAGACATAAAACACACATAGCCAATACATCAAGATCATTCAGTAAACTGAGACGAAGAGACATGCTAACATACGAGGCAAAAATAAAGAGAAAAAAAAAACACTTTATAAACAGTAACAGTATAAAACAAAACAAAGTCCTTCTTGTTTGATTGGTCATTTGCAAAACACTTAATTATTGCAGATTAGGTCTTAAACTTAATGCTTGGAGCTTTACAATGCTAAGTCATATGAGGGTGCGCAATCATGCTAACAAATTCATGATTAGCCTCACATGGTCCATTTTAGCTAATGTAATCACATAATGAAGTATCTCCTTTACTCAAGACTAAAGGGTGTTGTAAGGGTGAGAAAACTTGGAAGCAGAGAGATAACGGCAACATTTGCATTTACAACCAACTGTGGATTTTTAACATTTCTTTTTTCTCTCTCTACATAGACTTTACATATAGTGTTAATATGAATATGTAAAAACTAAAATAAGAGCACCTTTTGAAATATGATGATCCCATACTGCAGTCACAAACATTGGTTCATCTGACAAATCAGCATGAATCTTTCTGGCACACGTGCAAACATTCTCTCACACACACATACTGCAAAATGACAAATTTCTTGGGTTCCTTACATTTAAATAATTTAACAACATCACAGAACTCATTGTACTATTTGAAGACACTATTTTTTTTTCATGTAACCATTCAAATTATTACTTTGTTTTAATGTTAAACAGAAGTGAAATAAAACAGCTTTAACAAAGCATCTAAGTTAAATTTTCATCAACATTATTCATATTCTAAAATGAGGGATGGACTGTGAAAATGCAACAGGGAAGAACTGTTAGGAAACAAAGGCAAGAAAGATGGTCTTCACAGGGTTTAAATGAGGGTTTGGACGTTAAAAATTAGGTGCACTGTTGACCTGTAATGTTGCTTGAATATCAGGACTGGTTAAAACTGTGACCTAGTGAGATAAACTAAAAAGGCCAATGTGTAAGTCAAAATTACAATATTTAATCTCCTTAAGTCTTCCTTGCCTTGTCATACAGTACATAAAGGCCAACATGACGTATAAGATCACCTTGGATTTTAAGTACTGGATTTAAAGGTTGAACTTATACAGGTCAATCTCACAAAATATGTTAAGAACAAACCTTTGATGGTGATAAAATTGTAAAAATATTTTTTAAATATTACTTAATTTATGTAAAATGCTATTTCTTTTTCCTTTTTTTTTTCTTCTGAAATGTGACCTGGACGTGTTTTCATGAGATTCACCCACAAAATGTCTTCTGTAAGTTTTAAAGGCTTGATGTGCAATAAATGTGTATGATCTCATTCACTCCTGAAAAATTAAAACACACCCAAAAAAAAACAAAAAACCCTAAATGATTGTAGATGACAATACTCACACACATTGTCCTCGCCCTAACAATACAAAGCGGTGGTAAATAAATAAACGTCCACAAACTGGGACGGTATAGGCTACAGCTTCAAACGGTGTCAGGTCAAGACTACGATAAATCAGTAAAGAACTGCTGTGCAAATGGCTTGCACATTCATTCATCCTCCTGATCCCCACCCAGCAAGTTCAAATGAATCAAGTTTTCAACGTGCATACACAGAACAAGCAGCTTTTTCACTCATCTTCATGCTAGCTCTTAGCAAAACACTTTTACAGTACATGAAAACCAAGTATTTCCAGGATTGTTGGATCTATTCACAGGAAGGATGCTACAAACAACACCCTCATCTAAAATTAGCAACCCCTTTTTCTTAGCGTTAGCACTGAGTTAGCATTAGCCATATGCATATTACTAATGTTGCATTCACGCATGACAGAATTACCATAATTACAGGATTCTGAGTATTAGAAACCATTCAAGGCCTTCTTTTTTTTTTGCAATAAGTAATAAAGCTGTGCATGGATACATTTTGACTTTATGAGCATTGTCATATAAACTGCGTATATGAACTGCTAAGAGTTGTCATCTCATAACTGTGGTAATTCTGACAAAACATGAACATAGTGTTAGCATATACCCTCCTGACAGTGCCAATAAATGTTGGGGTGCAGTATCGGAAAGTCTACAAACTGGAAAGGCCATACAAAGGCGCTGGATAATCCTGAAAATGCTTGCTCCTCGACATAAAGGCCACTTTTTCCCCACTAGTATCAAGTAATAAACTGATACCATACTGGAAAAACAAACACTTGTTGTCAGATCAGGATCTCTGCTTTTCTTGTTTCTTTTTCATTTTTTTTAAATAAATTATTCTATTTTTTTCTTTTTAATAACTTATTTTACCACGGACAACCTACTTCAAACACAGTACATGCTTATCTCCAGCTAAATTGGATACAAACCCATGAAGGTAACTTGTTTCTTTAACATTTAATAACATTATGCAATCTTGTAACATATCGCACTGTGTGCAGTAGGCTCTCTTTGAATTTAATGACTAACTTGTGCAAAACATCTGCAGAGGTGATGGGCTCTACACTTCTGGAGGAAGTTGTACTGCCTTTTCATCCAGTGCCAGGCATGTCTCGAGGCATTCCCCGTCATTTGAGGCCTGTTCTGGACAAAGTTGTTCTTCGTCCCCCTCCTTGAGAGGTGGAGGTACTTCGACAGACAAGCTCTTGGCCGAATCCTGCCCGCAGGTTTCTTGTTTTTGCCGATCGCTCTCCGTATCTGGATCCCCACCTTCACTCACCACCTCCTCTACTTGTGCAGGAAGCGTCTCAAAGGCTGCTGTCTCTACATGACCTACCTGATAATAGAGGACAGAAGCAGGGTCTTTGAGCAGCCTCTGCTCGGTCTGTTCATCCGCATGGTCCTCTGTAATACACAGCAGGGTGGCACCTTCAGGAAAAGGCCCTTCTAGAAGGACTCCCTCAACACCTTCCATGCCCTCCATTCCGGCCTGGCTGGTGAGGGCATCCTGCAGGAGGCAAAGGGTCGGGTCAGTGGTCTCCGCCTCCTCAACCTGCTGCTCTTCTTGTTCCAGTCTCCTTTCCCGTTCCTCCGCACTCTGTAGGTGAAGCACGGCTGTTTCGTTTTCATGCTCCAGGCTGTCGCACTGCTCTTCTTGCAGCTCCTGAACACTTTGGCTTTCCACCTCCACATCCCAGTCCAAGGGAGAAAGCGACAGCGATGGAGAAGAGACTAACTCTGTTTCTTCCCCACAATCCTCTCCAGACCTTACACCCAACAGGGTTCTCTTTTCCAGGTCAAGTTTCATGATAGTGTGAAGATAGTGGGTACGCACACGAAGAGGGTTAAACTCAATGCGACCAGCTGTATTACCACAACCATCACGGGTGCAGCCACATGGGAAGGACATCCGATCCACCTTTGGAACAAGGTAAAAGGGAAAGAGCATGTATTTTATTTGAATAGCCTAATAGGCCAATTCAGGGGTGTCTTATCCTGCTTCTGGAGCACCACCTTCCAGCATAGTTTAGCTCCAGTCCTAATTAAACACACCTGAACTAGCAACTCAAGGTCCTTAGGATTACAAGAAGCTTCCAGGCAGGTCTGCTGGAGCTAAACTCTGCAGGAAGGTGGCCCTTCAGGAGCAGGATGGGATACCCCTGGGGCAACTGGACTGATCTTAATAAGTCTGACTTTTAAGAATACCACGTGCCCTACCTGGCACTTAATTCCAGCTTGGCTGCAGCCACAGTGCCGAGGGTCACAGTAGAAGCGGCAGTCACAACCGCACTCCTCCCGGGACAAACGTATGGCACGTAGCTCAGTCTTTTCTCTGGCATCTATGCGGGCAATACCCGAGGCCCTCAGTAGTGCCCGACGCCTCTTGGTCGGAAGAGGCTGCAAGAAGAAGCAATCATCCACTTCTACACTCTCAACATCCAGATCCTCATCGGATATGTCATCCAGGGTAAGCAACTCTGCTTCGGGACAATCCACAGTTCCATTCCGTGTCAGCTGGGAAAAGTCAGGTCAAAGAGATCTTAAAATCAAAACAAAATGGCTACCCTACTGCAAAGCAGAATCCATGACACACAACTAACCTTTAACTTGCGAGCGTTGAGCTTTTCTTGCCGTAGGTGTTGACGGAGCACATGCTTGTGGCTGCTCTCTTGTTCTCGTGCAAACTCGCCAAGGGTGTAATGTCGTATAGCACAGTGATGGCGCGCCATGCCCAGGGAACTGCCACCCTGACTGGGCACACTGGTGAAGCCTTGCCTTCTGGAGAAGTAATAAACTGTCACCGCGTCAAAGCGTACTTGCTTACGACCTAAAGACACTTTGTGTCTTCTGAGAATGGAGGGGGCTATGGAAACAAGATAACGAGACACCGTAAGAAATAATGTTTTGGTCTATTGCTTTAGTATTCAACCTACACCTCCTTAAATGACAATACTATGGTTCAAACTAAGTCTCACTTTATCCCAAAATGGGGTTTAAGAGTTTTTTAGCTCAAGGGTTGCTGCTTTAGCCACAATGCCAATGTAGGACATGTTCCTGAAATAACATCATTTGTAGGTCCTTGAACAACATTCCTATAAAGGAAAACTAAACCTTACTTCGACCCCTATCCATAATCTATCACTAACATCCGTGGAAAATTAATTAATAAGAATGTAGTTTTCTGTAGCTCTAAGACTAACCTTGAACCTGCTCCTAAAATCTGATTTTTTTTAAAATCAATGTTGCTCCAACAAGATTGTTGGTCCAGAAACATCTACGGAAGAGGGTGTTGTGGTTCTTACAAAAAAGTTTTAAAAATTGCCAACTTGCTTGCAGAACTGACGAGGTTATCATGGTCCACAGACTGCCTTCATAGTGCTAGATTTACTAGCAGCTTGGGCCAGCGCAAACTGTCTTTTGGCATTAAATTAGTACTGTTAGGATTTGCTAAAGAGGTGCAGTGAAGAATTAGTGCTGAAAAGGCATGGATAGTTATTTTTGCACCTGACCTTATTGAATATGCATTTGTAGGAGTTTCCCTTTTTAGACGCAAAGTTTTTGGGAGGAGAGTATTAAAATGAATCACGCAACGCGATCCAGGTCTATCAAAACTTCTTGCAACCCTTCATTTTTTTGGCCCCCGGTTCTTTTCAACGTACCATGGCTTCTTTATGTCTTTATTCTTTATTTGCGACTATGCTAATTTGCACTGGGCTTGGTATATTGTGTTGGTTGATATGTAAATGAAATGTTGGAACTGAGCCCTTTAATTTGTGCATTTGTTAGTAAATCACCTGCAGAAATTTCCACACCCATCAGCGCTGTTTTGGAATGGAGCTCTCACGCTAAATTGCCCTGTTTAGTAAAAGTGGCCCCAAGTCTCCTTATATGTTTTAATACTCCAATACTCCATAAGGTTTCTTCTATATCTATAATTTATGATATAAACAGGTACAAACTGACTCAGGGAGTTAATAACCACAGTCAACACCAAATTAGTAAATGGATCAGTAACTTATTAAAAAAAGTATTAAATAAAACAGATTTTAATAAATTAATTAATTAGACTATGCACAGTAAAAATTTTACATTAGTACTGAGAAAAA
The DNA here is from genome assembly GCA_034780575.1 of Labeobarbus marequensis. NCBI lineage: Eukaryota > Metazoa > Chordata > Actinopteri > Cypriniformes > Cyprinidae > Labeobarbus > Labeobarbus marequensis. Next base: position 21,639,525 of record JAUZSZ010000143.1, read on the forward strand.
AATGCAACCTCCAAAACAGATAAAATATTCTTCATTAGTCTACTCTGATCATACTTATATAGAATATATAAGTATGTACATGTATGACATGCATTTGACTTCGATTTCTGTTGCACAAATTATAAACTCAGTGCAACTCAAACACTATATAAATGAACATTTGGAACATCTGAGAAAAGCTTTCAACTGATTCATCCGAATATTCCTGTTCTTAAAAACACTTTCACAAACAATTTTGCAGCAATACTTAATAAATAAATAAACAATGCATTTTTTTCTCTGATTTCCTCTGTGTAAAGCTGGTGAAATTATGTTGTGATTTTAGATTAGGCAAAACTCAATGGCAAGTATTTTAATGTCAAAATAAACCAACATACAGATGATACTGATTCAGTGTTGACGGAACTTTTCCAGGAAATATCCGGGGTCTTCTAGGTGCAATAAAATTGATCAATGCAATAAGATTTATCAGTCACGTTAGGGGTGTGTGTGCGCTCAACATGTGTGTTCCTACCTGTGCTAGCTTCATCATCATGTGTGCGAACACGTGCAAGAAGCCCACCACGGCATCCCACAATCTGCTGTGAGCCAGAGACTGCTGATTACCAGTGCAAGGCCCCTATGGTGAAGAAACAATCAAAAAACAGATAAAACTATGTTAAAGATGGACATTTGCAAGTTTGAAAGAGCTCGACTGCACATAGCGGTGACGTCAGTACCTGGATATATTCTGTCAGGCTGTTGAAAACCTGTTTAGCAACCGTCATTGCCTTAGAAAAGTTTCTCTTGCCTGGTTCATCAATGATATCCTTCCCAGAGTAATACCAGTAGAAGTCACTGATAGACTCCTGAGACAGAAAAGAAGACAGAGTGAGGACAATATTTCTTCAAATGCAACGACATTAACACATTTTTAAGTGTCCAGATACTTCTGGTGCTAGTATATGTGGAGGAAGACAGGCGAGATGAAGCTATACCTGCAGTCTGAGCAGATAGTCCACAGTGCAGATGATGATGTTGATCGTAGTTGTGCTGCCTGTCTGTGTGCGCAGATAGTTCTGGAAATCTGGAGAAAGATGGCAATGCAAAACCAGCTGTTCTTTTAAATAATTAGGTATTTCACACATTTTCACTACCAGCTTGGGATCAGTCAGATTTTTCATGCTTTTGAAAGAAGTCACTGTGCTTACCAAGGCTGCAATTATTTGATCAAAAATGTGTTTTAAAAGTGTTTTTACTGTTAATTTTGATAAATTTAATCTGTTCTTGGTGAATAAATGTTAAATTGTTGCAGTGTATATGAGATGTACATGTAAAAGCAAGGGGTAAAGGCAAAATTTGAACTGAGATGTTCATGTTTTTGGAACACGCCTTTTTATGATTTCATGATTTTCTCTTCAAACAAAGTATTCAGAAGAATTATTCTACTTCTCAGGAAGCTCACCGTTGTTGTGGCCTTCACAGAGCAGCTGCAGGAAGCGGAAAAGGTCGCAAGTGAATTCATCATCCGCCATCACTTTCTCTTCTAAACAGGGACACACACATACACGCAGCATGAATGTGCGAGAAGAACTCCTGAACAGCGCTTTACTGTATGAGAGTGTGAACTACACTAGACCTCTAAATGCAAAATAAAGTGGTGAATTAAATAGTTTTTTACAATTAATTTCAAAGATTAAAATGGTTAATTTGTGGACTAAAATGTGACAAAATATCTCTAGATAGGAATATGACCAGACTATTCTTATGCAGATGGACAATTTTATTTTATTTTTTATATTAAAGAGATTAAAAAAAACTCTGTCAAACTCAGTCAAAAAACTGTCATTGTTTACTTCCCTTGTGTTATTTTAAACCATGCATTTTTCCATGCAATCTGAGTTCCGGCAGAAGGGAAGTTTTGAATTTTGTTAAAAAAAAATATAGTACCCCTAGTGAAAAATAAACATATTAAAATAAATTTGAAATACGTTCATTTCATGCTAAGTATACTACAAATACATCATCATATTTATTATGTACTTAATAAAATACCCTACAATTGTACTTTTAGTAGACTAAATTTGTATACCTAAAGTCTGCTAAACTGGAAAAATTAATTTTGTACTTAATGCACTTTCATTGTGCAGAAGTAGTGCTGAAGTCCAGCTAAAGATATGCTGAGTATATTGGATTGTACTAAAGTGCAACTATAGCAAGTATACTTCAGGTATACTTTAAATATCTTGCATTTAAAGACTGATATTTTTCAAAGATCATATCAATTGTGACATTAAAACACATTTTAGGCTTAATATCAAGAAATGTGTATTGTGCACAAGTAGTACTCCAGATAGAGTTTAATTTGAATTTTTATATCAATAAGTCTCAAGCGATATGTCAATAAATATGTTAAGAGATTTGAACTATACATAGTATATTGATATAGTAGATAGAATATAATATAGTATATTGATATACTAATATATTAAACTACTTATGAGGTTTTTTTTACTAGGGACGACTTCAGCATGTAGCATTATTCAAAACTATTCAAAAGTTTGGGGTTAGTAAGATTTTTAATGGTTTATAAAAGAAGCCTCTTATGCTCACCAATGCTACATTTATTTGATTAAAATAGAGTAAAGCCCCCTTAACACCAAGCACGATAACGATAAAGATAACGATAAAGATTTAGTTCTAAAAATCGTTCTCAGTATTAAAGAATAGCAGCGTCCACACCACAACTATAATGATAAAGGCACAGAGAAACGTTATCGCTGGATAGAACGATTTTTTTCCAGCTGATGAACGATAAAAACACTGACAGCCAATCAGAATCCATCCTGCTATATTGTGCTCGAGAATTTAAAGCAGCAGACCCACATGCGCTTAGAATAAACAGACGATATCGTTCGCTGGTGTGGATGCTAATATCGTTATCTTTATAGTTATCTTTATCGTTATCATGCTTGGTGTGAACGGGGCTTAAATTTTGTTTCACAGAAAAAAATAACAGCATATGGGTTTGGAACGACACAAGGGTGAGTGAATAATGACATAATTTTAATTTTTGGGTGAACTATCCCTTCACTGTTCAGGGTGATTAGGGTGTCTGTGTTCTGTGAGAATAACCACTTCACAGCACTTCCAGCCCAGCTATTAGCATGTTAGTGAACCTCAAAGACCTGCTGTGGCACATCCGTTTAGCTGTTCACTGCAGAGCAGACCAGCAAACGTGGAAAGGGGAGGCAGAGACCTGACGTCCACATTGAATCCACAGATTAAAGCCCTCCCCTCTCCCAGAATGGCAACACTAGTAGACACACACATACAGTCTGATAGATCACACATTGAAAGTACAGCTACTTTGAAGGGACATTTATAACATTTATACATTAACTGATAGAAAACGCCACCGTGTACACAGGGACATAACAGACATGGAACATGGATAAACGCAACCGACACTGAAATGACACACTACACAGAGATCTTCATGAAGGACACAAATGGAGAAGACTTTTGGTCTTCTCAAACAAGACCTGAACAAAAAACAGCACACAGACATACAATCATGCAAAACAGATCTACTGCACTCCTGGAGGTGTGGGGGAGAAGTGGAGGGGAGAGATGAGCCAGAGGTAATGTGCTAAGAAATATATGTGGTGGAATAAGACGCTATTTGACAAGAGTAAGACTAACAAGAAAAC
>JAUZSZ010000143.1:21724954-21735973 GCA_034780575.1 Labeobarbus marequensis
AAGCTTTCTACGATTGTCCAACACAATATATAATTCCTAGTCAATAAGGTAATTCAGTGGCTTTAGTCTAATATCATGATCTGCACTGACGTCTTACAATACAAGCTAGACTAATACACTACAAGTCAATTACCTCCAATGACTGTTGTGTCTGTTTGCGGTGGAGCAGAGGTTGTTGGTGCAACATCTATCCCTGAGAAAAAAAAACAAAACACGGAAGATGACACACAAAACCTGTATGTCAAGATTACATGCACTAAAATATGGAATTACAAACATTTCTGTTCAGCATTGTTGAAGAGTAATCAGATTAGGAGAAATGCAACATGTCACAATGTTAGGTATTAACTGTGCATAGATTTTATTTAATGCTTAAGTACAACCTCCAACAAAAGATTTCTAGATCCAAATGAGGTCAGGTTAGACTAGTGCACAAGTATTAAGTAAGAAAAATAAATAGTGCCAAGGTTATGTTACACTAGCCTATTATAATGTTCAGATTCATTGTTTGATATGAGTGCCACACCCGAAGCCTGTGACGGAAACTTTTAAAGCTCTTAAAGACGTTTGCTCTTTATATTAGAAGACAAGGTGTAGAACTTACCAGTAGGTGCAATGCTAGTCATGGTGAAAGTCATAATTGTATTGAAATGGGCACCTATATGGAGCAAAATAAACAGTGTTGACTCATTTCAACATGAAAATTATAGTACCAACTGTGACTTTTAATATGTGCTTTCTGTAACAGACGATGACTTAAATAAACTTCCGACAAACATCACTGGGTTGTGAGACAGATGTACTGTATCACTCAATCTGTAGAGTTTGTGTCCCACTGAGGCCTGCTGACACTGTTTAAAGTCAGGGACATTTATATATGGGTCCAGGAATCAAAAATTGTGTATTAAATGTTCAGAGACTTAAATATCATTATGACTTTTTGAAAGACTGTCAACCTGCTTTTTAAAATATTTCTACAGCTATATATCACAGGTCATTATATAAAATGAGTGCTTCTTCTAGTTTGATATAGTAATTTTTTAAACATTGTGATACATTGTGTAATTATAAATTGTCTATTATTAATTGCATTTGATTGTTATTTCAAGCTAAATTAAAGGAATAGTTCACCCTTAGGCTATGCAAGATGTAGATGAGTTTGTCTGAAATTAAAAAAATCTTGATTATGGATTTGCTTCTTACAAACATGCAAGATTTTCATTGGAGTGATGTGGATTATTGTGATGTTTTTATCAGCTGTTTGGACTCTCATTCTGATGGTACCCATTCACTGCAACAAACTCATCTACATCTTGCATGGCCTGAGGGGGGGGTGAGTACATTTTAAGCAAATTTTTATTTTCGGTCAACTATTTCTGTAATGCTTTTGTAAACATGCTGGACCACAATTAAGCTTGTTTCTACATTTTAGTTTTGACATTAAACAGTTTTAAACTTTATATTAACATTAAAAATGTTGTTCAAATTCATTAAACTACACAAAATTCATATTGAAAAGAGAATGTAATGGCGATTTTGGTTTATTACACAAAATCATAGTAATATGATTGAGAGGCATACAACAACAAAAATTACATTGTGCTTGGAACTTCACTTGTTGAAAGGATTTTTTTTCTTTTTTCTAATGCTGTGATTAGGGGAAAACGACAATATTAATATAAGTTAATGTTTGCATTAGCTTTTCATTATTTAACTCAATATTTACCCACGTGTACATAATACACAAACGCACCCGTTTTGTCAAATGACCGTTCAAGTTATAAATAAAATGCTGTGGCAGCAGTCATAAGTCTCACTTCCTAAATTGAATCAACTTCACTTGTTACAAATCTCGTAGGGTTTAAACCCAAAGCTCATTTTGAACGGTTCTCATCGTGATATACGTACACTACACACAAAGCTAGAGGTGCTGGGTCGCCACATACTCAAAGGAGCACGCACCGGTGAGATTGTTTGTTTGTAGTAGAGATAACCTAAAACTGTAATCCTCACGATTCCATTTGTAAGATTTACTCGATAGTAGCAGGAAATCCCCTGTCTCTCACACTGTGAACGATCACTTTAAAGAGCAGTAAAACTCATCATCAGCTGTTCAGCCATTTGAAACAGGAACAAAAAAAACTTACCTGCTTGAGTGTCAGAGTCGCGGATAAACTACTTTTAGTTGAAGATGCAGATCACTATTATTGAAGTTAAACTTCAGACCGAGAAATCATGAAAGGTAAGCAGCGTTCAAGCCAAAGCAGAACAGTATGAAGCCACCACAAGCTTATGCACACAAAACCGTCTGAATGCGCGATGTCCCATTTGTGAGGGAATCGTTTATTTGATTCGGATCTTTTTAGTGAATCAGTTGAACTGGTTCACAATTCCGGTCTGAACGATCCTTTGACGAATAAGATTAAATTTTGAGCATTTTTCCGAGTCAATAACCTAAAAGAATTCGAGCACAACTATTGTCGTGATAACCTGGATTAAAAAAAATGAATAAATAAGCTTACAACTTGAATGCATGGCAGTTTTATCAAATGTACACAATCAGAGACAATGTACAAAATCACATGAAATTAAATAAAAACTCATTAATAAAACTTAATAGAGAAAAGCTAATAAACTACATTTGCTTTTATTAGGACGTTTCATTGTGGAACCATACGGCCAGATGACGTAATTGCGTCATGACGTAAAGAATCGTTTAATCCTTCTTTGGAACAAAGAACAGTTCGAAAGAGTCGATTCTCTGAAACGAGTGACTTCCCTTTGTGGCGCGAGGGCGCGTTCACGAGCGTTTCCTCCCGTGAAGAATCAAACAATGGTCGCATTCCACGAAAAGACTAATATTAACCAACAACCACCACCCTGCAAGCATGCTAGACTAACCTCTTGAAAAAAAGGAAAAAGAAAGGAGATTCGGATCATTAGTTTAATTGCTTAAATGTGTTGTGATGAAGAAAACGTAAAAGCAACAGGCAACTGAACGGCAAGTTATTTTTTTTTATCAATTTATTTACTGATGGATGATTGTCAAGTAGGCCTACATTATAAACATTTCCATTGTTTCATTGATCAGTTAGATAAATGTATGTCATATACTGAGTTATGTAATCTAAAAACATTAAAATCCTTAAGGAAAACCACCACATACAGTAAGATAAAAGACAATACATGAAAGTGATTATATTCTAAATGAAACTGTTCTTGAATTAAAACCCAGAATTTAAATATTTCTCTGAAAATACATATCTCAAAAGATCAAGGATGAAAAAAAATGAATACAAGTGAGTACAGTGTTAGGTCCGATTCCAGTGTATTGCCAATAAACGCTGTGTCTTTTCTGTAAACAGATATGAAATTTAAATGCAAAACACATTAAGCCATCTGCTCATAGTGGATTAAATGAAACACATGAGCACAACATGAGTGTGAGCTGGAAGTACTCTCAAATTATGCTGACCTTTTGTCTGCTATTTAGGGGCCTCTGTTGTCGCTCACTCCTTCACCTCTCCTGACGGATGGTCACCCTTGGTAAGAGCCTTGAAACAGGTCAAACAATAAAAATTACACCTCGTTCTGAGTTATATTTAGGTTTCTTTAAGAATGAACATAATGGTTATGTTCAGAATGGAATACGAGTCTACTAATTACTGAATACTGCAGTATATGCTGTATACTATCTACTATATTTTTCAAACAGTACATAAAACAGTATTAATTATAAAGGGAATTGGTAGGAATTGTAAAAAAGCATAGCTATGATTACTTATGGGTTCATCTGACACACTAGAAATGGAAGGTTATTTATAATGTTACATTTCTATTTCAAAATAAATGCTGTTTTTTTTATTTCTATTATTCAAAGAATACTAAAAATATAAAACTGTTTCCACACAATTGTTAAGCAGCACAACTGTTTCAACACTGATAATAATAAGAAATGTTTCTTGAGCAGCAAATCAGCATATTAGAATTATTTCTGAAGGATCATGTGACACTGAAGACTGAATTTATGGCTGCTGAATATTCAGTTTTGCATCACAGGAATAAATGACATTTTAAAATATATCAAAATAGAAAACAGTTATTTTAAAATGCAATTATTATTATTATTTTTTACAAATAATACTGGCTTTACTGTATTTTTCATCAAATAAATGCAACCTTGGTGAGTATAAGAGACATAAAAAAATGACATTAAAAAATCATAATAATTCCAAACTTTTTAGTCTAATGACAAACAGTAGTGAATGTTTTTGAAGGAAGTTTCTCTCTCTCTCTCTCTCTCTCTCCTCTCTCTCTCTCTCTCTCTCTCTCTCTCTATATATATATAATATGGACTTATTATGTGTTTTATAATGTTTACACCTTTACAGAACTCACTTTGTTTGAAGCCTCAGCTTGCTCCACATTTGATTTATTGTCATGAGCTATTCCATTCTCCACACCTGAAGGCCCATCATTCCCCACCTTCTCAGGTGATTTTTGATCTTTGATCTTGGAGCTTTCATCTAGATTTGAGTTTGGTTTCAGTTCACTCTCATCATTGTCCTCCTCAGAAGACTCGTTTGGCGTCTCTTGATCTGAGGCTTGTGAGGACTCCTTTTTGGCTTTCTTGTCTTCCTCCACCGGTTTATCTTCAGAGGAGCCGGTGTTATCCAGTGGCTCATGGGGCGAGGTACCTTCCTCTGTAGGATAATCTAATCTTGTAGGGCTGCCTTTTGCATCTTTGGCACCAGAGACGTTCTCGTAAAGGGGTTGAGGGCTGGTCTGCTTAGGGCTGTATGACCCATATGTTGGTTTGTCAGACCTAAAACTGGATGAATTGTCTCTCCTGTGATAGAAAATGTATGGAGAAATATGTTGGGTTGCATCTTATAAGAGATATCCTAACAGATACCACATTATCATTAAATTGTATTAAACAAATAAACATACAACTACTAGTAAACAAGTGCTTTGTGTAAATTTTGACTTTTGATTTGAAATTTTAGAGTAACTCATGATGATAAATGGCAACACTTTTTATGTCTTTATATTATTAATCATGCACATTCACCAGCAGATGGCATTAGTTCCCAGCTTTTAACTCTGCAAGGCAAGGAGAGAAACTGAAATGATGATTTTTACCTTAGAGAGCCCCTGGGGTTGTAGCTCATGTGGGAATCATAAAAGCTTTTAAGTGATCTAGGGGACAAAGTGTCTCTAAATGACCTTCTCTTCAAGGAACCAGTGCTTAAAAAGAAAACAAAGACAGTAATTTGTTAATATAAAGCATTATACTACTGATATTTGACTTGTTTATTTAAAATATATAAAATAACAGACTTTACCGGTTGAAGTTCTTCACGACAAAGCTCTTGTCTGGATACTGGGTGCTCAACTCTTTCATCACAGTCTGTAGAACCTCATTGTTCTTGAGGCCAAAACAGAAAAAAATACCTCAAGTAGTTGCAGAACATGAGGAATCTTTTTTGTTGTTGTTGTTTGATCCAAGTATTTTATTTGAAATTATTGGGTTTACCTTGGAAAGTTCCTTGTAGAAGATGTCTCTGAGGTTGCAAATGGCTTGGAAGACTGTGACATAGCATCCAATGCGACTACAGAATGCAGAACAAATACAAATTAATTAAAGTAATGGACATTAAGATTTAAACCAAATCTACTATGAAAAAAAAAATCACCTGTCAAATAGAAGAGGCAGTTCAATCTTCATCTCCCTGTTCATGTCCTCAAATATCACCTTGGCTGCATTCATCTCATCCTCTGCCTATAAAAACAACAGCACCAGAGAAAGTCCTATACATTTGGTCTTCATTAAATCTGAACCATGTCAATATGTTGCTATAATGTCATGTTTGGTAGAAAAGAACATGCATGGGAGGTTGTAACTTATCAGTAAGCCTAAGAACAAACTTACTGAGTGAGTGTTTCTCTATGTCAGGCAGAATATTCTGAAACATGTCATACAATACCTTTCCAATTTTGATATCATCCTTCTTTTTAGCATTCTGCAGCCCTGTCAGGTGATGGCGAGTAGAATCATAGTCTACGAGTTTCCTGTTTCGCTTGGCCACCTTTTCCTGAATCATGAAGAAAAATAGTTTACAAACTGCATTTAAAAATGATTGAAAGCTTTGTGCAAGGTGCATTTGCCAGTATGTGAGGCAGCCGTTGTTACCCTGACATCTGGAAACTGGCTCATGTAAGACTCCATTGTGATTAATGCCTGATCATGCAGCTTGTCCTCATAATCTTTCCACAGAAGTTCTTCTCCCTTTGGAACACAGAGAGCCACATTTATATTAATATAGGTATTTATAATTTATGTGCGTGTGTATGTGTGTGTACTTGTTTATGCTATATTGTGGGGAGCAAATGTCCCCACAAGGATAGTAAATCCTGACATTTTTGGCATTGTGGGGACTATTTTTGTATTTAAAAATAGTAAATGATGTTTATCTGAAAGTGTAACAATGCAAACAGGTTTTCTGTAAGGGGTAGGGTTGGGTTTAGTGATGAAAAAACATTTGGTCAGTATAAAAGTAATAGAAGTCTATGGAAAGTCCCCACAATTTACAGAAACAAGTGTGTGTGTGTGTGTGAAAATTTTGCTGATGACCATGCATTTGGATTTTAAAGTGTACCTTTCATCACAGACTGCCCTACACTCAAGTCTTTAAAAATAGGCCCAATGTACTGTTATTGTTAAAAAAAAAAATCGGTTTAGATATTCACAAGTGTTTTACACAGATTGTGTTGTGTTTTTGGGTTAAATGAAATGTAAACTTAATGGATAATGTCCTGGCATAAAATTACTTTTTCTGTTTTTCTATATATTCTTACAGTGGTCTCTGAGACTAACCTCCACAACTGCCCCAAGATCCTCTGCACCATCCCACTTATCATCGTAGGCATCAAACATGGACTGAAACAGTCGACCTGAGGCATCCCTCATTACTGTTAAACATACAAGAACATTATAGCATGTCAGTAATCCTGTTCATAAGAAGCTGATCTCCTACATGAGGTAAAGAACCAACCTGTGACAGCATTGAGGTACGCTTTAAGGTCCTTGTATATTCTGTATCCATCGCTCTGCAAAGGAGATCACAAAGACATCTTATGCAATTGTTTGATCTTCAAAGCAGTTACATTGTTTACCATAGCAGATCTAATGTACCTGTTGGCATTGGAGGTTCGCCACACATTGCTCAAAGTGCTCATCTTTGGTCTCCTCAGATTTGCCAAACCTCTGCAACACCTGCAAAGGCATCACATATTACATACCTGACAGCCATGACAAGGGGATTCTCAAACTATATTGACAGCACTGCAATGAATGTTACACCTGAACCTTAAAATATTGATGAGTGCGCACTGCCGAAGAAAAAAGCTTCCTTACGTGGTTGTAAATAGAACTATTCACCTGACTTCTCCAATAGACAGTTTGAGATTATAAAATATGAAGGGCTTAAACCAGGGGTGTCAAGTCTTGTTTCTGGAGATCTTCAGATCTCCCTACAGAGTTCAGATCTAACCCTACCCAAACTCATTTGTCTAGTGCTCCTGAAAATCTTAATTAGCTGGTTCAATTGTGTTTGATCAGGGTTGGTGCTGGACAGTTGTGTTTGATCAGGACTGGACACCGTTGTCTTAAACAGACTCAGTAGATAAAGAAGTAAATGGTGACTTGGTCAGCCTTAGTAGTCAAATAAAATACAATTGTGGCAATAAAGATGACTGTTAAGCAGAGAAGGAAGCTGCATGTTTACATTAGCTCTTGTCGATGGAGTAGATAAAGAAACTAGTGTCAGCTACTCCCATGTCATGTGACTGGATTGATTATTGGATGAAAATAACACTGAAGTTTCTGTGCTTTCAAACAGGAAGACTTTGGAAATCACATTGGCGCTCTTGACATTGCGTTTTGTGATTCCAGCCACGTACCTTCTCCTGTGCTCTGTTGAATTGTTTCTGCACCCGTTTAGCAAGCACATTGGCCCCTCCTTTTGAGCTGATGCTTGCTTTGCTCTCTGCCATGTTCTCCACTTGTTTTCTTCTTGAATAATGTTTTATTAGACCCTTAAATTACCTGGCCAGCCCTGGGAAAAAAAAGGACATTTTTAGAACAAATGACAGTTGACTTGGTGTCTTAACATACGTCTATATTCTGTCAAAACACACCTTCTCTTAGCTTCTTCCACCATCATAAGTCATAAACTTCTTATCTTTCCAGGTCATGACTCGAGCATTGTAGTGGCCCCTGAGTCATATTTTATAGTAAATGGTTATGTGAGGGCCCAGTTGTGGAGAATGTTGAAATTATATTATATTAAGCCTATTTTATAGTGTACTATTCATCCATTATCAAACCATTTATCTAGTGTCACAGGGATGCTAGAGTCATATTCTATTATATTATATTATATTATGAATCGGCATTGAACTGAATTGAGCTGAACAATGACAATAGTTCTCTCTGTGGAGCTGCCATGGAAATTGATGTCATTGAAAAAATGTATGAGTTTTGCAACATTAACACTGTTATTATCCTATTTATTTCTGTGAAGCTGTGAAAGATTTTAATTTAATCACCATTACATCAATGCTCACAAAGAAGTATTAAAGATACACCGGTGGCGCCAGGGTTGCACTTACCTCAAATTTCAAAAGTAAAATGCACAGTCAACAAAACTTTTTTGCCAAATGCATGACAGAAATGTTGGCGCGCAATTATAGGGTTTCCACGAGTCCTAATTAAGTCTTCAATTTAACTGTATCATATTAAGACCATAAAAACTCTTAAATGGTACAAAAAAAAAGTATCAATTATTATTTCGAGAGGTCTTAAATTTGGGGATGGAAAGACAAGAATTTCCATGTGATGATTAAACTTCAGAAGGCTATGACTTTACTGAATAAACATAAGCGCTGCACGTTTAAAAGTCAGGGGTTGTGCTGCTTTGTGTGCTGCAGTACTGCCGTATCTGCTGGCAAAAAATGAATTTGCATTTTTAATCAGTCCGTCTGCTGTTTTTGTTCAGACCAGTGTGAAAACCGACCCATTTTTTAAATGTGAACCAGTGGATCGACAAGAAGCTAATGCATTATAAAAATGTAAACAATTAAGACACTAACTTTAAGAACTTTGTCATTCTTTTTAGAGTCATTTTACAGTTTAATATGTTACCATAGACATTGCCATACCCTGCTCAAATGGTATACCCTGTTATATTATGGTACCATTTGTAATAACTATTTTTTTTAAATAAGTACTTTTTTAACTGTTCTGTTAGGTTGTGTTGAGAATGTAGGCCACTCAAAAACAGGACCTCTGTACATTAGTTTGTTGCAATTTTACAGACAATGCAATTTAGATGTTTACATTGGCTAGTTGAGGTAATATTCAGTTGACAACAAAATTTCCCATTTTAATTAGGATAACTGCACAAGTTTTATAGTTAATAAAGTCTTTAAAACTAAATTACACTAATTATAGTTTGATTGCCCATCCCTGATCTATATTATAAAAAGCACTATCTAGCCTAAATAAATGTAAAAAATGAGACAAGAAGAAGATGAATTTTGCACCTATTCTGTACTGTTCTATTCTATTTGATATCACATAATGAAGATCAAAGATTCAACTAATTCTGTTCCATTTCCCTTCTATTTTCTATTCTATTCTAAATCAAATAAGTGGAAGTATAAATTTGCATTTGTTCTATTATTTTGTTTTCTATTATGGGCCACATAGGCTTTGTAGATTCTATTCTATTCTATTATATTCTATTCTATTCTATATGAGCAGTACCTAAGACATAAAAAGCATTACAGATATTTCCAAACTACATTTCCCATAAGCCACAGTACCATACAGAATCAGCATTGGCCACTCCTCTTCCTCTCCAATTTTTTATGTTATGAACTTTGCTCAGATTTTTTGAATGAACTCAGGTTTGTAGCATTGCTGCTTCTTCAGGACCTGCAGGACATGATCATGGGAAGCACGTTGGCCAAGTGTGCTGTCACCGACCTGGCCATTCAGTGGGTCGGGTGGGCACTAGCGTCTGCTTTCAAAACGGAAAAGTTTTACGACTTGGCAGGTAAATGATTTATCCAAAAGGCGTAGTCACACGATATTGATATGGTAATATTATCTCTGTTTCGTCGGATTTGCAATGTTTATGCATTATGCACACATAAAAATGGCATTTCGCCTTAAAAATAATTGCAGTTGTTTCGTTGCGTTGCAACTCGTGCAGCTTTTTATAACTTTTTTTTTAACGTGAAAAATAGGTTGTTAACAAATTGTATTACAAGACCGTGGTTATCTAAGAAACAATGTTTTGAAACCACCATAAATACATCTCCACCCACAAGACATAATCCTAAATGTTTACTGAAGTTCACTCGTTTTTCGACAACCCCGCCTCTCGACCAATCAGATCAATTTATCTACAGAGTAGCCGTCGTATAATTGGCCAAACTTTGGATACGTCACTGTCAATCGTGCAGATAGAGGCGGGGTTTGTCAGAAAACAAGTGGAAAAAAAGAACGACTGTAACTCGCATATGATCTTTGATATAAATTAGTGCATGAACAAAACTATATGCTATTTTAATCTGTATAAACAGATTTGCACAAACCTCTAAACTAAATTACATTTAAACGGGAACATAAATTTTAAACTTAAACCTCTGTACAGATATTTAAAATACACTACAACATAATTTCAAAACAGTTTATAATGTTATGCATAAACAGTTAAATAGTGCATATACTAATTTTAATAGCTATATTGATTAGCATCTTATGCATGGCAATTAGAAAGTAATCACAACTTCCGGACTTGAAGATATGAGATTTATCCATGAGGATTTCTGGATAATCCATGTTATTCAAAGTCATATTTCCTACATAAAAATAGCTTCTACTCACCTGTCAGCATTCAATTTGCATTCCTTTTCAGTGGAGTACAAATATTATCCAATCATTTC
>JAUZSZ010000143.1:21812916-21823197 GCA_034780575.1 Labeobarbus marequensis
TACTTTAGCCTGATTCACAATGGTAAGCTTATAATAATGTTTTCTAATTTGAGTGGTATGGGTAGGATTTCGTGGGAAATTCGAGCATGGCACTGCGTCGTTACGTCACGTCTGTAAACATAAAGAAGTTGTCCCGGCTAGCAGGTTATCGCACGTGAGGATCCTGCAGGTGGCGGATCATTTATAGCCTTTTCTCACAGAAACTACAATAATTAAGGACCATCATTTTGATGGTGGATTGTAATCCAGAAAGGATTATGTGTTTATGAAACACATATGTTAATTAAATTAAATTATATTCCAGTTTTAAATGTGCTTCTGATTACAGATAGCCTGTGATTACACAAGATTTGTATTTTAAAGAAAACCAGTTGGAAGGGAGCATAGTATGCTTTTTGGGTTAAAAGAATTTCTTAATATGAAATTCAAATGATATGACAATTAGATATTAGACTATACGGAAATTGAAATCTACACGCTAATACATACTGTACTCATAGTCATGCAATGCTGATGTTATCAATATTAATAATTTGAGAATAAAGTATAACAATAATAATATTTTTTTCTAAACCACAATAACCGTAATTCAGCTCCTCTTAATGACATATTTGCATACTGAATTGTGATCGGTGTCTTTCTTGCATGTATAAAACTTACATTCTGTATCCCACAATGCAATGCACTTTCCAAAGTGATTGATAAACCAGAAGTAATATTAGCTATGACATTTAACATCTCTTGTTTACTTATTACTTGATTAAACTTTCAAATTTGACACAAAATTGAAATAAAAATGCAAAGAGTTTTATTTAAAAAAAAGAAAAAAAGAAACCGACACTTGCTGAATCAATGTGGCATTAGAAGGTCATGTGACAAGAATGTAGCATGCTGAACTGATGCCTACTGCTTAACTTACTAATTTTTTAAATAGTAGGCCGTATATATTATAGTAATAAGGCAGTGTTGCATTAAGAAAACAAGATGTGTGCTGAGTGTCCTGAGGGTGACAGATCAGCTCAGCATTTCACATGTACACAAAACCAAAGCCTAAAACATACACTGGCCTAAAACTTATTTTCCTATCTTGCAAGCAGCAGTATCTCCTTGTGGACATGCAAATCAAGTTAAGACTCTCCTCTCCCTCGCCGTAGTTGGTTAGGCTACATGATTTATGAATGCTGCGTTATTAATAAGCAATATGCACAAGCCCGATTGAGATGCAAGAAGTGTTCAGCAAGTGCGAACACATTTACAGAAAGAAGATCAGTGAGCTGATGTCTTTTTAATGTGCAATGTGACATTATGTGTCAACACCTCCATCCATTCTCTGCAACTGTAGTGACAGTATTCCTGGGAGGCAGTCGGTAACGGAGGAGTTTGCCCTGGGCTGGCCGGAGGTTTTATCCAGCCTGCATGGAGTGGCACTGGCCTGGATCGACAGCAGAAGCCGAGTCTCACAGGGACAGAAAAGCAGCACCCTGGACCCTCGCAAGCTAGGTTCCCTACGCATTAAAGACAAGCTTGGAGTAGTGGAGTGAGTCATTCTCTCATTCCAGTTATTAAGAATAATACCTATAATAGAAAAGTCATTTTGCACGCAAAATATCTGATTAGGAAATGCTTTATGCTCTGAAGCAGACGCTGGGATTTCTTTCATATTTTGTTGAGCACTTGCTTGGCTAATTTAATTTAACCTACTTCTTGCTCAAGGCAAAAAAGCGATGTTTATGTCTCTGTGGAATTAATACGTTGGCTGCTTAAAAAAAAAACAGTCATTTATCATAAGTCCTAAATGCCACCTGAAATTTGCATGTTTCGTTTCAGATGGTTGACACAATTGCCGTACATTGATGGGAGAAGAATTGCTGTTTATGGAAAGGTAAAATATATATTCTGCAAATTGAGAGTTCAAGCTCTAATGTCTGATTGGATGAGTCACATTTGAATAAATAGCTGATTTATGCAAGTTGGAAACTGTAAACAGCCTACAGTTAGGCTAATGAGTGCAGCTGTATCCACCCACTTTTTCCATGGTGTTAGTTGTGGAAGTATTTTTTTTCCCATTCATTAAAGCGTTATATGCCATCAACCAAACCAGTCAGCAACAAAGTGAATCAAAAAATTACAAACTTTTATTTGAAGCAGAAGAATATTTGAAACTGGACAAAAAGACAATGGTACAAAACTGTGCATGTAATGGCTTTAATGAGGGAAAGAACTACAATCCAGTTTGCTTGCTGCAACTCTGATTGGTGGAACTTTGTTCACAGCAACATGGGTAATGTAGTTTTTCATCAGTAATTCCATTGTTAAACACAATTCTTTTAAATTAAATTGAAATAATGAGAACTGAATGATGTAACAAAAGCATATACCATTAAATAAACAATAAACAATGTTCTGAGGTTGTTATTGAACACTGGTGTCTAAAAAACACCTAAAGTTTTGCATTAAATAGATTTTTTACAGTGGTTAAAGAGGGTTTATGCATTGCATCATTTCAAATAACAACTTAAAAGTAGTCAAATGGATTTAATGCTCTGTCTCTTGTGGCGTATCACTTTTATACACATCTTCTTAGCAAACGAATCCCTTTGTAGACTTGCATCATATTCTCACCTAGGATATGTACTTTGAATTTAGTCTTCAGTTGCAGAGCTCTGACATCAGCCTTCTTTTGTCCTCACAGGGATTCGGTGGCTATTTAGGTTTGAAGATGTTGACAGCAACCGATCAGATGTTCAAATGTGCTGCTGTCATGGCTCCCATCACGGACTTCAAGCTCTATAGTGAGTTCCAGCTCCATACACTATTGCAGAACAATATTTTTGGACATTCTTTGAAGTACCTTCTTTGAAGTGCCTTGGAGTGCTTCAGAATACCATTGTATGTGATATGGTAATCATTCAGTCCCATGGTATATATCAAAGTATCCTGGTACTAGTTTTTGTGAACATACCCATGTGATAAATGGTGTAATCTGCAATGCACTTCAGTTTCTTTTCACAGAAAATGGATTCAACTTTATTTTTCAGGTGCTGCCTTCTCAGAGAGATATCTAGGCCTTCCAACTAAAGAGGAGCATTCATACATGGTAGACATTTTGCATCAACCTTTTCATTCATTACCAAGCATTAAGTTACAGAATTGTTTTTTTTATTGCTATAATATAAAATAAATCACATTGTGACAGTTACAGGTACAAGACACAAAGGCACATTTATATCACAGTTACAATATTAAATATAAAGTTACAACTTTGAGATTTAAAGTCATTGTAATAAAGCAGTTATGAGAAACAGTCATAATTGTGACATCTAAAGTCAAATTGTAACATTGTACAATTGAAACATTATACATTGTAACTTTACATTGTTCCAGTTACAAGAAAGAAAAGTCAGTTGTGAAATATAAGGTTAATGGGATAGTTCACCCAAAAATGAAAATTTGATGTTTATCTGCTTACCCCAAGGGCATCCAAGATGTAGGTGACTTTGTTTCTTCAGTAGAACACAAACACAAGATTTTTAACTCAAACCGTTGGAGTCTGTCAGTCATATAATGACAGTCAATGGGACCCACGGCTTTGAGAGAAAAAAAACATACACAGACAAAACCAAATTAAACCCTGCGGCTCGTGCCGATACATTGAGGTCTAAAGACACGAAACGATCGGTCTGTGCAAGAAACTGAACAGTATTTATATTGTTTTCTACCTCTGATCTGCTCTGTCCAACTGTCCTGAGCGTGTTCACAACATCCGGCGACACATCTTCTTCTTCTTCTTGCTTTACAGTGGATCGCAGACTTATAAGTGCATGACCGCCACCTATCTCTCAAATAGACCATGGACACTCCTAATTGAGATTGTAGATAGAGTGTCAATATAGCTGTGAGAAAGTCATATTGTCACAAAGTTATGAGAAACAAAATCACAGTTGTGAAATTTACATTGTTACATTGTGACAAAGTTACACATTTGAGAGAAAAAATAGCATTTATGAGAAGTAAATTTGCAACTACCTTTTTGCTTTGCTTTCAGAAACAATCCTCTATATTATGTGACTGAGATGCCAATATGTTGTTTCTTTGCAGGCTGCGTCTTTGTTGGATGACATTCACAAGCTAAAAGACGAAAACTTCCTCCTCGTACACGGGACTGCAGATGGTTAGTTTCATTATTGCAAATCCTTCGCATACATCATTTGTGGATTTCAAGACATGTTTTACTTTTGTGTGTTTAGCGCGGGTGCATTTCCAACACAGCGCTGAGTTGTTGAGTCGTCTGGTGAAGGTAGAGGCCAACTACACCCTTCAGCTGTACCCAGACGAAGGCCACTCCTTAACAAAAGAGCGGAGCAAGCAACACCTGCACCGTACACTCCTTCACTACCTCCAAAACTGCCTCAAATACGACCCCTTCCTCAACATAGAGGAGGAAGTGGAGGATGACGAAGAGGAAGAGTGAGCTCTTCCACTGTGTCCACTCTAGGTCTTCAGAGGTGCCCAGTACTGGTGTCTAACTTCAGGATGCGTTATTTCACCAAAGGAAAAAATGAGCAAAATGGAGATCAAGAGGACCAAATTCACCAGCTTTTTACCACAAACTCAATTTTGGGATGGTTTTTTGTTTGTTTGTTTGTTTGTTTTTGTTTAGACTGCAACCGTCAATATTTCCTGAGCGTCCAGGAAGATGAAACACAACTGCTCTGGTTCATACAGTTTTCAAGGAAATCACGCACAGTATAATGTATAAAGGACCCAATGCAATCAACATCTTAAATCAGATTATGTGTAAAATGGGTAAAAGATGCATGTTGATCAGTCTTGATGTTGCAGCGCCACCCTGTGTTCAAAGATGAAAAAAACAGTGTTTTACAGATTCAGTGTTATTAGTGTTTACTAAAACTTTTTTTTTTTTTTTTGATAATTGAATTAAAATAAAATAAAATAGTTGCCTTGGCTACTAACGGAAATAATAATAAAAGTTGAAGATTTAAAATTACTAAAAATAAAATAAAAATAAATTAAAGCTAAATATAAATATTTAAAAATGTCCACAGCACATAATATTAGTAAAACTACTAAATGAAAATGAAAACAACATAAGAATTAAAACTAATTTAAAATGCTATAATATTATGTAAATAATAATAATAAAAGCCATAATATTATATAAATAAATCTAAATAACACTGAACCTGATGCTCAAATCTGGAAAGAATGTTGGATAATATGATGCTGCAGAGATATGGAATACAAATGAGATTGCTGACATGAAATGAATGCCTGTTTTATAAAATATTTATTTAAAATTTTCAAAAAAAAAAATCTTATTCATTGACAGCAGCACATCTGTTAATCAGCCTTATGGACATTGTTATTGGCTGATAATCTCAACAAGACCAGAGATCTGCTCTATCACTAGCCTATACTGTGGAAGATTTGATTGAATGTAAACTGCAAAATGTAATTTGAACCTGGCTCTTTATATGCATGACAAACTGGCTGCATGGTGCTGTATATTCTGATTCTTTCATAATCTCTGTGCCAAACACAATAGTAATTTGTGAAAAAAGTAGAATTGCATACAGTGCGTTAACACAAAGCACACAGTGTGCACAGACAGCAAGTTTTGAACATCTCCAAAGTATTGCGGTGTAATTACACGGCTGTCCTTGCTGTAAGAGTACAAAATCAATGATCATACTGCATGCTGCTGTTTACAGAAGCCTCATAAGGTCTCCAGCATACATCATATCTCTTAATAAACGTCGAGCCGTGCTGTGCGCAGTTTCACACAGAGAGTGACTGACATTTTTTATCTGTTGCCATTGTCATTCATATGCAAATTTCATGTTTACAGATCAAACGTGCCAAATACTCTGTGACCAAACCTTTCAGTACTGACTTGTGTTACAATTTTGAATGTGGCAGTTTGTGAATTTAGTACATTTTTATGTTTATCTGTAAAATTCTTTATGCGGGGTTTTGTTAATTTATCTTTTTGACAAAAAAAGTCTGTGACCATGGTAAATTTTGGTTAATAAGTTAAATCAGAGTACTTTTATAGACAATGTCCAAAAAAAGCATGTATTTGCATATATGCATTTATAGATAAACTATCGTTCAAAAACTGGGGTCGGTAAGATATTTTTAAAAAGAAATTAATACTTTTATTTAGCAAGGACACATTAAAGTGAACAAAAGTGACAGTAAAGGCTTTCTTACAACAAAAACAACAAAAAAATCATGTTTTAAAATAAATGTGGTTTATTAACTCTCTGTTAATCAAAGAAACAAAAAATAAAAATTTCACAAAAATATTAAGCAGCACTACAGTGGTAATCCAAAGAATATTATTTATTGATATTAGAATGATTTGCGAAGCATCATGTGACACTGAAGCAGCTGAAAATTTACTTTGCCATCACAGAAATTAATTATATTTGAAAATTTATTAAAATAGACAACCGTTATTTTAAGTTGCAATGATATTTCACTGTGTTTACTGCATATTTGACTAAGCGCAGCATAAAATTCTTACCGTCCCCACATTTTTGAATTTTAGTGTACCTCAGTATATGCAGGTTTTATCGAGAAGTTCACCAGCTAATGACATAGTGACTTTTTTTAAACACCATAAAGCTTATGGGAAAACAAATTGGACAAAATGACGATTATAGGAATTATAATTAGGCTGGTTTAAAGTTTAGAACACAATATATCAGCCGTCCCACCTGCCTTTCTCATTCACCAACCCCAAAAAAATTTTTTTCGTGACCTTCATGTATTGCTGAAATGTGTATGTAGAAACTTTGTAAGTTTTGTGTGTTGACATTGTGATGCAACTAAGCAAGTTACATATCCCAGAATGTCCTGTTGTGCTGTAGGTCCAAGAAAATCCTTCCTGCCAGAGCCATGACAATGTTACAGGCAGCATGAAGTCTGAAATGAACGTCCTTGAGCCTCTGTATCTATATATTTGTATTTAATGACCCTTTTCCAATAAAGTCTGAAATCTTTGTGTATATGCAGTCTCAAGTAATTTCAGGACAATGCGCACACTTAAACAGCCAAAGGAACAATTCACATCAGACTAGTTGATATTGACAAGCAGCTTAATTCAAACCTTTATTAAAGTGCATTAAATCATGATACAATTATAAATTTGGAAATGCATTCCTTATTTGCAAAAATGTCAAGGTGCCTAAAAAAAAGCAAGTGACTTTACTTGAGCATAACTGTCATTCTATTTCTAGTCAGGCAGTTTAAAGAACAGCCTACAGCCGAAACGTCTGAATAATTTATGGACGTTCCATTCTTAAACCAATCAAATCAAAATGCGATGAGACTCTTCACCAATTAAAATCAGTTCTCTCACTCTGAACCAATCAGAACGCGTGAACGCGTTCCATCCTCACCATTCCCTATCTGACCCAAACCGCGCCTACAATAGGGCCGAGTCCGTTTTTCAACCTTCACTGCGAGCACGGTATCGAGAGGGGCACCTTCAAGCAGGGGTCGATAAAAAAGCACTTGTAATATTTATACACACGTACAAGAACAATGTCCTTCCTCTCTATCTGCAGACTAGCCCCAAGGCTCCTCGGTTCAAAGGTAGGAAAGTTTTATTTTAACTCGAGTGAAGAAAACACAGGCTGCTAACGTTACCGTTTAGCTTAGCTTAGCGTAGATTACCTTAGTAACAGACAGCCAGTATGGTATATTTCGTATTAATAAACCATATCGAACATCTGTTTTAAGTACTTAATGCATGAAAAAAATATTATGTTTATATGCTTCCCACTTTAAGTCCTAAGCTTTTTCAAAACCTAGTTATCTGACAACCTGGATAGGAATTTTAAACAACATAGGCGGTCAAAAATACTGTCAAACGTTAAAAATTGGGGTTAAACTTTCAAAACGCACCCCAAACATGTTGTAAAAGTGGGGAATTGATGATTTTTTAACACAGCCAATGTAAAGTTATGTTTTAGCTTTAAAATGGTGTCATTGAGCTGTTCAAAGATACCTGACAAAGAAATATATGGTTATGTATGGTTATATTATGGTTCATAATATTCATACGAGTCTCATCTGAAGTCCTTTCTGAAGTGTAAGTTAGTTGACGTCCTTTCACAAGGCAGTGAACACTTTAACCAGTTTTCATTTGTTACAATGTAACTAAATTTGACCAGTCACTTTGACATCTGGAATCTGCACCTGTTTAGTCTGACAGATCAGTATTTTTTGTTGTTCTCTGTGGCTGATTTGACCTTCAGAATTGTCATTCATTTATTAATGACCAGGCTTCAATAGTTTGTAAAGGTGCCTGGTCACTGTAATGCACCATAATTGGGCTATATAGGGTTCATTCAGCGTATATACATCATGGGTTTTCTGAAGGGTTTAAATGTGTTCACCCTCAAATTTAAAGCATCTCCCATCTTAAAATTTAATGTATGAAGACCCAATATATACTGTGAACAAATGTTATATATTTATGTAAAATAGTTTATATCACTTTACATTATCACCAAAGTGTTCTTACTATTGCATTATAAGTTTTTTTCTTTCTCACAATAGTGCCGTACTCTGAGAAATATATGTGTATGTTGGTGTGTTTTTTTTCATTTATTAAAAAAATATTTTAGTTTACATTTTTATAAATCTTCATATTTGCATGTTTTTTCTTTTTTTCTCCATCAAACCTTTCCATGGACTCCCATTACTCTCTCGTGGGTCCCAAGACACCTTTTTAAAACCCCTGATCTAGTTCATTAAAGCTCTTGTGATCATGTTAGATTATGGAAGTTGTGTAATGTGAACATTGAGCATGAATGATGACATGTTTGGGTTTGTGCTGTAATTTCCATTTTTACAAGTCATACAAATTTTATTCCTCTATGAATTTTGTTCTTTGATCTGAAATGCCTCGAGCAATGTGTGTGACTGATGACGTTTAACATCTGACTAGTTTGTGATTGTGTTTAGCACAAATGAGTAGAGGGTGTGTCAAAGGGCATGTATGATCATTAGAAACCGGAATCCTCTCCATATACTGTGTCAGTTGTGCTCTCATAAGATGACATTGTCTTTCATTGTTGTTTTCATTGTTGTTCTTTCTTTCGCTGTCTGATTGACTTTATAGTAAAATAGGTTACTGTGCTCTTGGCATTCAGGGTTAATACTCCATTCACACCCCTAGATGACCTTTGTACACCATGAAGAGTTTCTCAGCTTTTTTTCTGCTGTGTATGACACTTATGTAATATGCTAATTGACATTTCATAGGGGTGGCCGAGGTGCATTTTTGTATTGTACTTATGTAATATTCTTTATTTCTTGGTAATATGTTGGACTGTGTTCAGACCTCTGATCAGTAATCTGCATGGTAAATACTGTGGACACTTTAAGTTAGTAGATTTAAATGACACTGCAGAGATTTGCTTGTATATGTGAATGGATTTTTCTGCAGTGGTGATACTGTAAAGAGCTGTTCCTCTTCAGGCATTCAGATGGTAGACAAGCATGTCAGACCTGTCTGACACAGCTGTCCACCTGTCATCTGCTTTGAGTATCGAAAAAACATGTTTTTCTCTAAACAGAGTGCAGAGGAGTTATTAGAGCATTACCTGTCGGTTTTCCTTGCCTAAAGAAAGCTGATAAAGAGTCCTTTGTCTGTCCAGAAATCCCTCCATATAGTATTTCCAGTGACCCCTGCTTAACACATGGTCCTTGCGTCTATTCTGCATATAGGCTGGCTCTGTATAACAGAACTGAGTCAAAGGTCATAGAATGGTCTAAGGTTGCTGGCTGGCTAATAGCCTGTGCCTGTTCTCTATGCTCTGCAACCTTTGTGATGGTGTTGTTACCTTGAAGGTCACTATTATATAGCATATATCGTAGCTTCAATAAAAAAAATTACATTTGCCATTTAATTTTGACATTTCTGTTGGCCTTGTAGAAAAAGAACCGTCACATTTTCTCCAGAAAATGTAATGATATAGAGATTTAATTAAAATACATAAGTACAAGATCAGTACAAGTACAGCAGGTTTACCCTTTTTTTAATTACAAAGCTGGTGAAATGCTGTAAACATTCACAAAAGTGTTAGAAATTATGCAAGTCTAGAAAATTAATTAGAAATTATGTTATTATAATATGTTCTGCTACACATTTACCTCTAGTTTATGTGAAGTGTATTGCTTTTGACATGTCTGGAAGTATTCAGCTACTACAGAGGCTTATGTAATCGCCCTCCTCTGCGCTCA
>JAUZSZ010000143.1:21835509-21849642 GCA_034780575.1 Labeobarbus marequensis
GCCCCCGGCCTAAGGGATTTAAAGAGACAGTACACTTTTAAATTTCATCTAAAAAAGGCCTTTATTGAAATCACAGCAAGATTACACATCCCATTTACACGTTTATTAGTCTTTCATGCCCAAAATGCACATTTAAAGCTAATTTTTCACGAGAAATGTGTAGACGCATTACACAGTCACTGCTTGCGATCGCTCCTTTTAAGTTTTCTCGCAGATTTTTTTCCACTCGTATGACACAGCTATGGATGTAGCGAGGTGGTTTTGATGCAGAAGGCTTTATTGTCCAAGAACACAGCCGAGAGCGATATGTCTTTCCAGAAATCACCTCTCTCCTTATTTAAACTAATAATGACTATTAAATACTAGTTCAGATAGTATTTCAGATAGTATATTAGTTCACCTAATATATAAATACACCCTTTATCCTCAGCTTTCACACCAATTATATCAGTTTTAGTCTTGTATTTTTACTCTCCTAAGGTCACATGTTCACTTGAGCCTCTATTTGTGTGAGGAAATGAATTGTCAAATCCCTGCTCTGAGATAATTCGACAAAGTTTGACTAGGCGTCCCTCTAGTTTCTCCTTGTAAGAGCACTCCATGATGGCAATACGGTCCTCTCTCAATAGAATTGATTCTATGAGTTCAGTTCAACTTGGGAAGCTTGTACATTTGTTTAAAAGGGTACTGCCCCTTTAAGTTATCTCTTATATTGCTCTCTGACTTCAACCAATCGTCTTCATCTTCCTGTCTGTTGTTTGGAAGCACGTGTGGTGCCCTCTTTATTTGAAATGACCAGTCCTTTATTTCATACATCAGTGGACTTATTGGTTTTAATTTGTTAAAGGTTTGTGTCATTCTCACAAGTTATTGTAGTCGCAGGTGTTTCGTTTACCAACTTGAGAGCAAGTCGAATTTGTGGCGTTTATTTATACGTTCATCCAAGAGCGCTCAAAATCTGCTACATTTTACCTGTTTTGAGTTTTAGTGTCTTCTTTTCCCTCCAGTGTTTTGAAGAATGATGTCTTGTATAAAGAGAAAAGCTATCATTTTGAGTAGGTATACATAAGTATTGGTTTTATTTATTCATGTAAATATAGCTTGAATGTATGAATTGCATATCAAAACACTGTCTCACCATCCCTGTTAGTCAAAGCACTCATCTGTAATGACTCGCTTAACCCTTTATTTTAAGTAAACTATACCTTTAATATAATTTAAAACATGACTTGTACATGTACTGCTGTGACGCACACGGGACCCGCTCTCTTGCACGCTTGCTCTCAGGTTGTTTTTTTGGATAATCTAGCAGCTATTTTAGATAGTCGGCCCATAAGCACTCCATTAACTCGATGGCACTTTTCCCCCAATCATCATTTCCCACTTATCTAATAGCATGAGAAGAATTGTCTGGTTTGCTGTGCCCATTTCCAGTGTGACTGTTTTCATCATGATGTACATGATTGGTTTATGCGATGTCGGTTTAATTTAAATAATGAGGAATGTGAATATGGAGATGATTGGTTGAAGTCGGATCCACCAGGGGAAATGGGGAGGGGAACAAGAGAATGGGGGAAATGAGTCTGGATTGATTGTGAAAAAGAAGCTTAGGCGAACAAAAAAGAAAAAAAAAAGAGAAAACTTGACAAAAAAGGAAAACCAATAAATGTTTTTAACAAACCCTCTGAACTTATTTTGTTTTACTACATGAAAACCCTTCACTCAGTGACTGTTTATGTGAACAAGATTACTCTGATATTAATCCATTTTGGTCGTTTTCTGCTGTTCAGCTGTCCATAACGTGAATACTATTGTAAAGTTAATAACCCAAGTCAAAGAAGAAAGGTTCTTTATTGGCATCTGTGGTTCCATCAAGAACCTTTAACATTCATGGAGTCTTTTTAATGCACAAAGTGTGTTTTATTATAAAAAATGTTTTTAATAACTCTGTGCTGAAAGGTTCTTTGTGGAACTCAAAATGGTTCATGTCATCACTGAAAACCTGTTTTTGGAATGTTTAGTCTTAAGATTGTAGTTGATATATTGCTTTATAATTAATTTGTCATGTATTTGGAATGTCCAGATTTAATATTTACAGGCATCCAAATTAAAGTAAATCTGGGTGCTACTTGTTTTAACAAAACTAAGAGGAATACCATATTTCAGTAGCAGTGAAATAGCTTCAATAGCTGTGACTCTGGGGGAAAAAAAAAGTTTTCAGTAATTGCAATGAACAAAACTTACAAATACTGCCTGCCAACTTATGAAAAAAAAAAACTAAATTGAAATACTAAAATTACTCTCTCTTGCGCAAATAATGTATATAGGGAAAAAAGTAAAAGTTAAAATTAATATTGGAAATATATTTAATAAAAAACTAATTCAAAATGCTAATAAATAATATAATTATTTATAAATCATACCAAAACTACATCGGAAAAAGCAAAACACCGACACATTTCTCAATACATTTTATGTTCCAAAGAAGAAAGAAATAATGAACGGCGCGTTGAAGCACACCTCCCATCCAATAAATCGCAATGAGTGTAGTGCTTTGTTACTTTTGAAGTCTCAAAATTCAAATTCTTACCATTTTATTACAGTATTCAAACAATAAATGCCGTTATGGCATTTATTGCCAGATCGCTGTAGCACCTCAGTTCAAGAGAAGCGGAAACGCGACGAGCACGTGAACTGATCATTTCCTTCACTTTAATACCAGTTTCTGCACGAAATAAACATCAATGAACATCTGAAGGTATGTTAAAAGAACGAGTACAACTTGGCGAAACCCTGTCTCATGTAATCGCAATGCAATCAAGATGTCGGTATAACAGCTTGTAATCAGTGTCACATAAGGTCACTTTTACCTCAGGAAAAAAAACATATTGGGTGACCATAAACTCCTTAGTTGGCTAGAAAATGAACTCCAGAGAGGAGCATTTTGCTAAATATATGCACCATATAACATATTCATTATATTTTTTTTTTACTCTTCAATATTTAATTCATGCTTAAATCCGTCAAGTTTTTATGACAGCCACCATTTAAATGTCTATAGTCTATTTCAAAAACCGGATAGGAGTAACTGTAACTTTATTATAAAAACTTAATTGAGTGAAATTTAAGCATTTGTATACAAATCAGTTAATTTTAACCTTCAATATTATAGTAATTTGGTAGCAACTGACTCTCATTTATATTTTTACAGCTTTAATTGAGAGATTAGTTTTTCTTTGAGAAAATTTGGCATGTACTGGACAGATCTAAGTCTAGTCATTCATCTTTAACAAATCGATTTTAAATGTAATTTTAATGGTCATTTTGGTTTGAAAATCTGCATGGAAAAGATCTTCATGTCAGGACAGCATAAATAAGAAACTCCACTATAGTCTCTCACACTGTTATAAATACATGACCCAGATACTGCCACCTTCCTAAGATTTCCTCAACCTCTACTGCTGGTTTTACTTTGTATTCTTTGTTCCCGGTTACTGCACCACTGTCACGTTTTCACAAGTACTCATGTATCTCCTCAACATTACATTCTAGTGTAATCCAGTTGATTAGCAATCATATAACTACCAATCTGAGGTAAGAAGCCATTGACGAAATCAAGACGTACGTCATAATTCAAAGCAGGAAATTGGCCTCCTAATGAATCTCAAGCAGTCCGAGTAAAACAGACACAAAATATTTGTTTGGAAATAAATTTATAGATTCTCAAATTAAAAGAAATGCTTGTGCAAGATTATAACACTGATGACAGGCTTGTTGACAGAGAATTAAGGTTTACTGAACAGATAACATTCATTTCAGAGAGAATTTGTTCCTAAATCTGCTCTTCTTATGAAGCACTGCTCATCTTTTTGGTTCTTATTCACAGTTCTTCAACCAAACATTCTCACTTAACAGACATCTAACAACATCTTTTTATGATAAATCCTAGAAATCTACTAAAGGTCATATTATTTCCACGGAAGACTTAGACAGGTGTTTGATACAGCACAAATAAATTTTCAATAGACATCTTGACAATTACGTTATTTGAAGTCATCTATAAATGCCATGAACACTTAAATAAGGCATTGAAATGGCTAAAAAATAAAATCTCATGAAATAAATGTTGAAAAAAAGAGAAAGCATCCACTATGCTTGTATCCGATGCTTTGCCAGCTCATACTGTAGCTTTTCAAGAAATCACAATACAAAAATACAGTAGTGTTTAAATATTAATGTAGCAACAAAACAGAAATGGCACAGTCTACATGAACAGGCACAAACTGGGATCGCTATTAGGGAACAACAGGCTGAATCCGTATATTTCTTTCATCTGAATTTCTCTAAAGCCCTGAGATTGCATCCAAAGAAAGCAAAAGCAAGCTAAATACAACTCATAATTCCTTCATTACAATACACTACTTCTATAAACAAGGTTTTTTGTTGTCTATGAGGATAAATACTGAGGTGAGAGAAATATTTGACGTCACTCTAACTGTATAATTCATATTTATTATATTTACAGTTGTGTTTGGAGTCACACACCTCGGAGTGTGACTTCTTGAGATAAATATTATAAATTCAGTGCAGTGTGGAAGTCAAGTAGGTCACTGTGAGTGTGTTCAAATTCAAGCAATTTGAATTCATATCTAGTTATATAAAGATTAGTTTTAGAAGGAATATACTGGGTTAATCTGTGCCTTTTCCATGCTGTTGATCACCACAGAAAATAATATTGACTTCAAACCATAAAAATCATCAACAGCTGCACATTTGCAAGGGGAAAGTAAACAATGGTTGTGCTGTACATTTGTGTTTTATTGTTTGTTTTTAAAAGCTGAGGTACAAATCGCAACTATTTTATGTGATAATCAACAGCGTGCGATAGATTTCACCCAAAATATTCCTTTCAGCTTCAGTAATAAGTCAGATTTGGCCCCAATAAACCCACAGCAGGACAGAATGAGTAAACCAGATGAAACCCTAGTGAAACATCCTAGTTTTGCACCTCAACCTTCAAATCTTGCCAGTCAGAGCTGCAATAATCAATCTTCATTCACAGTCAAAAAGCAAACACAAAAATACACGTTTGAGGTGCAATACCTCAAATGAACTGAAATTTTTTTCGAAAAGTAAATGGTATCTATTGTACCATCCCAATGTAATCTAGTGATCTGATTTGTCATGTGCTAACTGTCTAAAGAGTTTTGAGAGTTCCAGATGCAGGTGAGTCCCACGTGAAGGTGCACCTCACGTGTGATGGACCTCGTGAAACATGAGCTCGCGGGGTATCCTCGTCTCGGGTCCGTAGAGTTTGCCCGCTCGCCGCTCAAATGCGGCCACCATCTGCTTTACCACCTCGTCGAAAAACACAGTCGCTAACTGCGAATGCAGCAATGAACGGAACTCGAACGAGACCTGAGGAAAACCAACGACATCCAGAGAGAACTACATTCATTGAAACAAAATAAATTCAATGTATTATTTTGTTTAATTGGCAAGTTTCTAATTTTCACATAGTTTAAGGTGAAATACTAAAATTACTAAAACTGAAATAAAAGAATAAAAGCTAAATAGACATATTTTAAAAAACAACTAATTAGTAAAACTTAAACTGCAATAAAAACTGATAAAAGCTAAATAGACATTTAAAAAAAACAAAAATAAAACCAATAAAAACACAAAATCACTAAAACTTATAAAACTAAATTGAAATAAAAATAAGCTAAATAAACATATTTAAAGGGACAGTTCACCCAAAAATGAAAATTCTATAATTAATTAACCTCAGGTCATTCGAAACCCATAAGACCTTCGTTCAAATTTCATCAAAAATCTTCATTTGTGTTCCGAAGATAAACAAAGGTCTTATGGGTTTGGAACGACATGAGGGTGAGTAATTAACAACAGAATTTTCATTTTTGGGTGAACTATTCCTTTATTAATAATAATAATCTGACAAAAAGCACAACAAAATTACTAAAACATACTAAAATGAAAAATATAAAACTACTAATTCAAAATATTAATGAATACTACAGTACTATATTAATAATACTAAGGTAACAGTGTTGTCCACTAATGTCTGACATGTGTTTTGATTTTGTCTGATTAAAATGAATGAAAGTGTTGCATGTTTGGATAGTTGTATACTGATTTTCACCCCCCTGAAATTGTGCAGAAATCTCCATTTTACATTCTTCAAGCTTGTCAGACCTAGCAACAGTAACCAAGTGGGGTGTAGCTAAGTGAAGGGTCAACTGGAAGCAAAAGTTTGTAAACGATACTTACAGAGAAGTCTACAGTGCATGTGCGAGGATAGCCAGGAATACCGGGACTAAACCGCCATATAGTCTCTAAATGATTGAAGAGTTTACCATCTGAACACACTGCCTGAAATGGGATGGGTTGAAATAGAATTTTTTATAAAATGTGTGTTTCCTTTCATTTTGTTGTAGAGCACACAGGATGACTTACTTTGACCAGATGTGGACGGACATGGCTTATCATTGAAGTGTATCGCTCAACAACCGGAGGGAAGCCCACTTCCAGCTGAGCTTTGGCATGACTGGCCCTTTTCATGATAGTCTGGGACTTTTTACACCACGGTACAAAGTGTTTGTAGTCATCCACGTTGGCTACCACATCATACATCTCTTGCATTGAGTACCTAAAGACCAAAATACAGGTTACAGTTAACTAAATCTATTTAGAATAATTTTTGTCATTTGAAATAGAGCTGAAATCAATTAAAATATAAACTTAAAAAATTAAAATTATCAACTGAAATATAAAATAAGTTTAAAGTGAAGTACTACTTAAACTAAAAATTAAATTAGAGCCAAATTTAAATAGAAAAATAAAAGACGATCAAAGAAAATGACTAAAACTTAAATTAAAACTAAAAATATAAAAACAAAAGCTAATTCAAAATATTATTAACAACTGTAATAGTATATAAATAATACAAAAAAAAAAAAAACACTGCAATAAAATACACAACATAAATACAGATACTGATATTTTGCCCAATACAAAAAGCTTTTTACTTTACTTCATTTTTATTGGTACTACCATTTATTAATTCTTTTTTTTTTTCCATTATTGGTTCAGTATTTATGTCCCTATCTTAGATCTTTGTTTCCAGCTGCTCCACCTCCACTAGATCAATACTGCCTTGTTAATTTATTATTTAACACCACAAAAGCTTGCCTTCATCCTCCATGAGGAAAAAATAAGGGGTCATTGTTCAGGATCAGACTCTGGGTCAATCTTAACCTACCCTACAATTAGTTAGTCAACTTACCCTAGTATTCTCCTCTCTGAATACTCTTTTCTCTTATTGGTGAGGCTGATGAAAGATCTCCTGTGATGAGTGGGAGTCAAATCCACTTCAGAGAGACAGAGAGCACGAGGATGACGGGTCATCAAGATCCCGCAGGAGGACAGGTGTCTGAAATACAAAAACAAAACAAAAAAAACTGATAAATACAATGCATGCAATACATACAGGAATGGCCTGTGATGATTGTACTGTCATATTACTATGGTATATTCATATATTGTGATATTTCAAAGAAATTACCATGGTACATGTCCAAAAAAAGTGATATTACCAAGGTATCAAGCATCTTTACACAAGCCATGCTTCAAAATGTGTGATTTACAGTCATATTAACAATTTAAGAATCTTCCCCCAGCCACTTAACATGGTGACCACAAAATCCTCCTTGCTTCTTGTTACTACTGTAAAATTGTAAAGTATAAATATAAAAAGCAGCCAGAATCTTTCGATAATTTTATTTAGGTTTTATTTTTTTATTATGACAGCTGTCTCTATGTTAAGTTCTCAGTGTTTTATTGTAACAAGAACTGTAAATAAGAAAATGACAATATTCTGAAAACATCTCATCCCACGGTTTTGCAGTAATAACTATGGTAACTATGATATTTTACCGAAACCACGGTTATCACGGTAATTTTGTAATGTTTTCCAGCTCAGTTTGTTCCAATATTTGTTCAGCGATGTGATACATTAATCAAGCATCTTATATATTCTACATAACATGTGTATGTTTAAATAATACATTCATTTATTCAAAGATGTAAATGCGGTGTTTTACCTGATGGGCCAGTGCTGTATTCTCTCTCTGCATTTAAACGGGCTGCTGGAGCGACACGGACCGAGCGTCGCTATTTCCAGAAACTCACTGAATGTCCGCACACCCATCGGGATCCGCCGGGCGCCTCCTGACACGGCCATCAAAAATATAGCTTAACCTACTCAATGTGTGCAAAATGATGACAATTAATCTCGATTAACACGGTAATAAGCAAGCGCTCGCTGTCATCTCTATGAATAAATAAGTCGGCTGTTTTTCAGTGACCAAACCCCCGCTGTGCGTTAAATCCTTACGCGGCAAGTACCATATTTCGACTTCTGAAACAATAGCTCTTTCCTCTGCGATTCCTCTGTAACCGATTGAGGTTAAACCGGTGAAGCCGTCATAAGCTGCCGGTGAAGTGCGGGACACACTGTTCTGATGAGGCACCGCGCGGACAGCTGCCGCCAGCTGGACCGGAGGAGGACAGAATGTCACATAAGGAACACGAATATCATGATTTCATGTCTAAACTGCCGCGTTTTATTTGAATCTTGGTAATAAATGATATGGGTGCATAAAAACCAATGACAACAATGAACAGATATTATTAATCCCAATAAGAGGGGTGTCATCTCACTCCACCTCACTAGGGGAAGATGTTGTGCGGTTTGAGCACATTTCATAATAAAAGTCTATTTCAAAATATCAATAAATACTATATATATCGTAATTTGTATATTGTATATGTTTTCAGATTTTTTATTTTAGCTTACGTTTTCGTAATTTTGTTTGTTTTCGTCATTTATTATTTATTTCAGATTTACTAGTTAGGTTATTTTACCAATATTTTATATTTTATTTTATTTATTTCAGCTTTATTTCGATTAACAAAAACATGGCTTTTATTTGTAGTCAACAGCGACACTGTTTTATTGTCCCTACATATAAATGCTCTGGATAAATTGAAAATGAAACGTCTAAATTGTTATAAGGAAGTCTTTCCTGGGGCATTTTTTTAATAGCTGATAGTAAATCAGCCTTACATGTCCATATTGATTTAATTTAATTTTATACTCACGTTTATTTATGTACCAGTGCAGATAGTAGCTCTTGTGAAACGCGTATGGGATGATGGTAATTGTAGTTCTTCAAACTCTCTTACGTTAAGTGTAGTGGAAGCGCGTGGAAGTTGAGGTGAAAGTCCGTGTGCATTTAAATTACCAATTTCTCGCGTTTTGCGTTTATGAACCTAGCAACACCTGCTGTAATGTCCACATAGATGGGCGAGAAACCTATTTTGTGTGATACAAAGTCCTCAAGCGGGTAAGTGTGTTTATCAGTTGCATGTCAGCAGCGTAGCAAGACAGCTAGCAAACTCTTCTTTTGTGAGTGCTACAGTAATGCTGGATGTAGTTGTAGGTCAATTTTTTCATTATTTTTAATTTTATTATTTTCGCTTGGTTAATTATGTAAGCTGGATCAATTAAATAAAACTTGTATTTGTATATGCAATATATATATATATATATGTGTGTGTGTGTGTGTGTGTGTGTGTATGTATGCACAATCAATTTTAAATGAAAAATCATTTATGAATTCATGAATAAATGAATCCTTTTGATTCCCTTTTTTTATTTCCTTTTAGGAATATGGATTCTGTACATTGCTGTAATGGAGCAAAAGGTGACCAGATCTCTACTAGGGCTACACCCATGTCAGACACCTTATCCAAACTGGCTCAGCTGATCACTTGCATCGAGTACAAACCAAAACCACAGTCGTCTTCCTCCATCTGCAAAGACCGTGGCCACAAATACTCTGACCCAAGCAGTCTTGTGCGTCATCAGGAAAGAGAACATGTCCTGCAAAAGCTCCATCGCTGTCAACTCTGTGGCCAAAAATTTGCATTGCTCTCTAGTTTGCAGCTGCACAAGTGTTCTCACGCCTCATCCATGTGCCAGACGTGCAGGGGGAAACCTCAAAGGGGTTCTTCTTGCCCTTCCTGCGGTACTGAATCTCCAGATGATCCCTTCTATCGTGACAACAACCCCTATGCATGCGCCCCATGCGGACAAGCCTTCAGCCACAAGCAAGAGCTGCTGCACCACCAGCAAGCTGGAGGGTGTCAACCCGCCAAGACCCTCAGACCTCCTTCACCTTCATACGCCTCCTTGCCTCCATCTCCTCCAAGTGCCACCTCGTCTCTTACCACTTGCACTTTGTGTCTCAAAACGTTCCGTTCTTCTGCTGGACTTGCTTGCCACATGCGCTTTTCCCCCGCACACATGAAAAGCAGCACGGAGAAGAAAAGAGTGGTCATTGTAAGTACAATGAAGAAGAAGAGGAAAGTTCTCATCTCAGGTATGTCGTTTCCATGCCGTTCCTGTGACAAATCATTTCCTAAGACATCACTCCTCCATCAGCACAGGAAACAGGAACACCGGCGGGAGATAAAGGTGAGGAAGCTGCAGAGAACCTCTTTGAAGACCACCAGGCAAAGGCAGAAAGGTGAAACATATCCATGCCTCCACTGCGGAAAAGAGTTCCTGCACCATCTGACACGTTGGGCGCATTTTAGACACTACAGCTCTCACCATCAGACTCACCTTAAATTGAGTGGCAAATCATCCGCTGCTAACACAGCTGAGGTCCACCCAAAGGCAGTTAAGGAGCTCAGACCTTCCCAAGAAAAAAGACCAAGAGGTAGACCTAGAACCAAAAATCTACCTGCTTTGATGGAAGAAACAGATAAGCAGGATGAGAGTGATGAAGGCGAGGATGCAGAGTATCCTTGTACGTCATGCGACCAGGTCTTTAGCTCCAAAGCTGAGCTGCATGTCCATGAGAAGGTCCACGAGGAAGTCCCTGAAGAACATCATCAACCAGCTGACACACGCAAGTGTTGTAGTGTGTGTACAGGTGGGATTCCCATCGCTGATATTCCAGAAGATTGTGAAAAGAAAGTCTATCACTGTGTGCCATGTGCCGAGGTGTTCATAGCCCTGCACACTTTTCTAGAGCACTGCCAGAAACATCTGATACGTGAAAATGAAGATGAATTCAGTGATAATTGAAAGAGCTTCCATTTCTTTAAGGAATAGTTCACTCAAAAAAAATCACATTTTCTCATTATCATGTCATTTTAAACATGTTTGCTGTAATTTTTCTTACAGAACATACTTAAAAACAGTGCATATATTTAGACAAAAAGCATAAAAAACAAACAAAAAAAGAAAATGCATTGCATTTTTTTTGTATGAATATAGATTTTTATGACATGAAAGTAAATAAATAATTATGGAATTGTAATTATTTGGTGAACTATTCCTTTAAAGATGAAATCTCTGTCATCATTTACTCACCCTGGCTAAAATTGTTTAGTTACAAATGTTCTTCAAAATATCATCTTGACATAAGGGTGAGTAAATGATGACAGGATTTTAATTTTTTTGGTGAACTGTCCCTTTAAGGGCAGATAAACAGTCTGCAGATGTTCAGGCTGTCAGGAATTACATTCATCAGGCATTTTTGGTTTTGGTAAACTGTCTAAATATTATCGGTATTTTACCAGTTTTGATTTCTGTGGTTCTTGAGGTATAATGTTGTACACAGGATAACTCACTCCCACCAATCTGAGCCAAACTGCCAGACAAATTATAGAGGCCTTTCATAATACTGACAAGCCAAATGCATTTTGTCAGATACGGGTACTTAAGTAAAACCACTTCAACTC
Organism: Labeobarbus marequensis; assembly: GCA_034780575.1. NCBI lineage: Eukaryota > Metazoa > Chordata > Actinopteri > Cypriniformes > Cyprinidae > Labeobarbus > Labeobarbus marequensis. The sequence goes on from JAUZSZ010000143.1 coordinate 21,847,348, forward strand.
AAAGCATAGTTCTGCTTCAGGATCAATGTTCTCCATACCTCTGTACAGACCTAGAAGTCATCCATTACGTTACTGTGAGAATATGGTGAATCTGATATTTTGACATAAACACATTCATTACTTCTGTTGTCTAGGTGGCCAGTGCCTCGCTGAAACACAAAACCAGCTAAATATATGTGCTGCTGCTTGTTGTCTGTCAAGTTCAGGGTATAATATCTTTGGATCTGCTAGATTCAGCTACTGAAGAGTTTCAGCTTGTTTTATCACATAGCATTTTACTTAAATTGTGAAATTTCTGTTTGTGTCTCGTAAACTACATGAAACAAAGTAAGCTTTATTCTTCTAAAGTTGTAGACTTATTACAGATAGTAGCATGCTTTATATACATATTTTATGCTATCAGACCAAATATTGCAAGTATACTTTCATGACTTTCTTACTAGACTGGATGAATGAATTGTGTAGATATGAGACCTCAGATTAGGTGACTTGGGCAACAGAACAAGTCCATTTTATTGTTTAATTTGTAAATCGGGGGTTCTTAACCTTTATTGTTCTTCATTGGTTTCTGTTTTATGTAACACATCTAATATTTTCTCTTCCTAACACCAAATAGGCTGCAGTGATTTTTCAGCTGTTTTTTGCACTGACCTTTTTTTTTGTCTTTGAACACTGTATGATATTCACTTTATGTTTCAAATTGTATATGATGAGTGCAAATATAAATACCCCCCCCCCACCCCCAGTCTATATTATTAAGAATATAGACTGGAGGCATTTTAAGTTTAGTTCTTTACATTACTGTCTGGGTGGGTTTACTTGCGGCTACTTCCAGTATCACCTGCTTTGTCCCAAGATGTGTGATGATTTTTTTTCCCCTTTGAAAAATGTGTGTCAGAAAATGTTCCTCATTACATTGACAGTGTTTTTCAATAAATTGTTTAAAAAGGTAGTTTTGTCGTTATTTTTGTCGCTTTTTAAAAATCACACCAATAGCCCAAATATTGCATCAAAATTTGAGGTAGAATATTTTTGTTTCCCCATCGACATTACACTTTGCAATGTTATTGAAGTTCATCCTCCTCTATAGTAGGGGGCGATGTTGCACACGTTACTGATCCAGAAAATCCCGCGACCTAGCGCGCCACTTCCGCCACTGTTCATACGGTGTTTGAAACGTGTTTCAAACGATTTTGTTATAGAAACTATTTGATCCAGCGAAATAAACATGAGCAAAGCACACCCGCCCGAGCTGAAAAAGTAAGTATTTCAAGCTTTTTGTTGATTGTGGTCATAGGTCTATTAGAAATGCGATAAGTCTGAGCATCGTGTTCTTCTACGTTATAGCGCTAGCCGGTTTGTCTGCAGTTATTTCACAACTACGTTATATTATTTTAATTTAACTATTGATTTCAATTTTGTTACACGTTCCTATGAATTAGATTTGAATATTACGTGATGTATCTGTAGAGTATTATGGTTTTTTTTTAATATAAAATACCTGTTTTGTTTTTGTCTTTTAGGTTTATGGACAAGAAGCTTTCACGTGAGTAAAATGCAGGATTTTCTCACAAAATATTATCCAGTAAAAAAAAGAGTATCTGGAAGCCTTCGTAATATTTGATCCTAAAATGTTTTATTTCAGTAGTATGTGATTGTGATCTTGAATGCAAATAAATAAACTTGACTAAATTTTTGTTCTAAAGCCTGTATAAGGTAACCTTAACCTTGATATCTCTTCTGAATCACTGTCAAGTCAAATATCCGGTTTCTGCGTTTCTTTTGTAAAGATGTTGTTTTCATGCACACTTTCAGTTAAGCTCAACGGTGGACGTCATGTTCAGGGCATCTTGCGTGGATTTGATCCCTTCATGAATCTGGTCGTTGATGACAGTATAGAGATGGCTCCTGGGGGACAAATGAACTCCATTGGGATGGTGGTCAGTACTTAATACCACAATCTGGTATCAAACATATTTCATAACTCAGTGAAACATAAATAGCTGACACACGTATCATATAGAAAGACACTATGTTCAGGGTTTAGTTCTGTTGTTATATTTAAGTTATCATGGATATTCAGTATATCACTCAAAGATCAACAAAGAGCTATGTTCACTTCTCACATTTCCATCGTGGTTTGCTGATTTCTCACATTTACGTTTGTGACCCTGGACCACAAAACCAGTCTTAAGTGTCAATTTCAAAAATGATTTATCCATCTGAAAGCTGAATAAATAAGCTTTCCATTGATGTATGGTTTGTTAGGATAGGACAATATTTGGCCGAGATACA
>JAUZSZ010000143.1:22187915-22198010 GCA_034780575.1 Labeobarbus marequensis
GAGGTACGGCATGTAGATTAATGAGAAAAAAAATGAATTTAAACAATTGTAGTATCAGGCTGCAACATAAAAAAATTGAAAAAAATTAAGGGGGTCTGAATACTTTCCGTACCCACTGTATATATTTTTTTTATTCATAAATGAATTTTTGTTTTGTTTTCATATTTTTTAATTTTTTTGGCCATGTTGCACTGAATCCACTAATCTCAAAATCTGGGGGACACAAGCCCTCTCAGTTTGAATGGGCATGGCATTTCAGCTTTTTCCTAAGAATATTTTTCTGTAAGATTTATTTATGCTTAAGAGTAATTTTTTTGGTCTTATTTGCCTCTCACTTGTCTCATATCATCTAACAGTCTTTTGTTTTCCCTTCATTTGCTGCAGGTGGTGTTGAGACACAGAGCGCTCTCTTCCTAGACCTTCCTAGATCACCCGCTAAAAATGTCCCATTGTTCTGGCTCTCTCTGTACAACTGTTCTCTTAAAGTACACACACATACAAAACACAAGACATGCATACACAATTCATGATTTATGCTGGCAGGAATTTTCGTACAGTGGGTGATATTCTTGTGTCACCCAACACTTTCCAGCAGAAAGGGAACCTGGAGTTTCGCTCTCATTAGCATACTCTCATCTATGTGTGTGAGAGAGAGAGAGAGAAATGAGTGAACAAACTTGAATCTAGGTCGTGTAACAATATGCCACGCTACAGTTTGCCGATGCCCATAGGAGACAGTGTGTCTCTGGTTTTATCTGGTGTGTGTTTTTCTTTTTTTGTCAGTGCCAATGATAGATGCCTGTGATCATGAGTTTCTGCTGTGTATCAGGGCTACCTGTTCGTGTGTGTCTGTGAGCATGTGCTTTGAGGATGCTGACAGTATATACTTCAAGAGTAGAGAATTGTGTATCATTTCAGTTGGCAGTAAGTGCATTTTTTTCAATGCTGTCCTGAAGTGCTGTTTTATTTAGTACTATTTGATTCTCAGTCGTTGGAACTGTAAAAGTCATGACCTTTGAGATATTGCTACTTTATAAAAACCTGAGATTTTTAAAACTGCTTTCCAGGCCTGGCAAAGTTAGTTCTGGAACTTAATTAAGGCTTGGGGATTTTTTAGTTATTCTCCGCTGTAAAATTACGTAAGCTAGATATTGCTCTTGTGTGGACTAAAACTTGTTCTTTTTGGTCTGTTTTCAGTGAGATGGTGAAATTGTTTCACAAATTATTCTGAATAATTCATTCTCAACTAGTGAGTTGCATTTGCTAGTAGCTGTTCCTACTTTACACATTTTTATCAATTTAGATCCACATTGGCCTTATATCACTGCTAATTTGCTAGTTTATGTGTACGTTTTATGTAAATTTGGATGACATATCCAAAAAGAAAGCTAACGTGTATGTCAGGAAAGCTTTTTTAGCAAATATTTAGTAGAACGTAAAACGCATGTAAACATACACATCATGCGCAAGGTATTTTTGAGTCAGATTGAGAAAATAGTTTGATTCAAACATTTACATGCTTAATTTTGTTTTATTGATTAGATTATTTCATGTCCAAACCTCCCTTTCAAATCTAATCAAAATTTAATTTGTATCAAGTTAAATCGGATTTGTTTGCGTATAAACGTAGCTATTGAAAAATAATTACTTGAAATTTCACTACAAATTGCTATCAGTGTAAATGGACCGTTAGACCATAATTACATAGTCAAGGTAAATGGCATTTTTAAGTATACAACAGTACTTCTATGCCTCACAGCTTTGTTTTCATTAGCGTCGGAATTAAATATGACATGTACTCTCTGAGGGTACTGCTAATAGCTTCTTCCTCTCAATGTTGTTTAGTATCACAATGCCAAAAAAAACTTGCCATCCTCTCTATAGGGTTAGCATAACGCTTAGAAAGTAGCCTTTCTCTTGATAACATTAGCATAAACATGTCTTAACTTATCCCTCCTCTAAATAATGCTAGCATATCTACTTTTAGCAAGCTAGTCTTCCTCTCAGTAAAGCCTAGAAAGCTAGCATTAGCATAACATATGTTAGCACAACATAAGGTTGTGACAGTCCCCTATATTTACACCAGACATGGAGTGTTGGTTGGACAAATTGTTAGATAGCAGAGGTTTTTCAAAGAACAAGCTCTTTCTGATTGAGACTCCCAAACGGGGACACGTATGAACAGCTAACAGAAAAGACCACATGTTACCTGCACAACTAATCTATAGATGTAATTGGAAAGGACACATGTTCATTCATGTTCAGTCTGTCCTGCGGTTCTCTCTTGTAAATGGAGGCACATCCAGAGCATGTAACGCTACATTGTTTAACCGTTTCTTCCGAGATGGCTCTTAGTAGTGCAACGCGCTTGTTTACGCCCCTCTGGCGTTTCACGCTGCATAGAATGTTCTCTCGAGTCCACAGGATTCCATTTGGCGTTGGTCAGCTCCGCAGAATGTCGATTTTGATGATGTTTCTGTGAGAAATATAACGGATAAGCGTCTTTGAAATGTGCTCCTTTCCACCGAGGGTCTGTATGGAAGGTTAAGTGTCTCGATGTGCATTGACATTTACTGTAGATGAGCAACTTAATTGGCAACACACACTTAGCCACCTCCGCGGCGCACACATGCACATAAACATTCTCGAATTTAATTTCAGTCCGTCTGTGAAATTTATGAGCTAAAAGGAACATTGAATAACCCACTTCAGATCTGTAGACGAACACCCGTGTCTAAGAACGACTTGCAGGTATTAGTAACACAGAGATGTATGTTAAGGTATAAGGATATTAATCTTCAGACATCTCCATTGCCTGTGACACTTTTTACTTGAAGGAACATTTAAGAGCTTATTTTCAAATGGAAATTTTCTTGGAAGTTAGTGCTGCTTTTTACAACCAGTTCACTTTCAAATAAAGTACTTTTACCCTTTCATAAACCTTAAAGACACAAATCGATCCTGTCTGTACTGGTTTTTATAAGATGTGTCATGAATGGTTTTATGTGACTTTGGTCTAGAAGTAAATAGCCAATGAAACGCTCCCTTTTCTAGGTTCATAAGTAGTTCCAACCCCCAAAAAGTAGCCAATGCACACTATATCATAATAATAATGTTTACCATTTCCATCGGCCTTAGGACTGGCTGAAGGCAATGCTTTGCTTCACAGAAGAAGGCTTCTCTGGGATTATTTTGACCTGCTCACCCTCTGCAGATTGTATCTTGCATCTCTCTCTCTCTAGTTTTCAAGCACCGCCAGGTAGTTTGTCCCTGCAGAGCCCGTCCTCAAGTGATTCTCTTCCTCTGAGCTCAAATGCAGCATTTTCTGTGTGCTCAGGTATGTCAGATTGTCTTGCAGGGGTGAGATTGGGAAAATGCTGCGCTCTCTCTCTTCGCTTTGATGTGTCAAGTACGTTCACATCCTCATGGGAGCGTTTTTGTTTGGCTTTGTCAGTATTATTCCCTCACTCCATTGTTGCAGATGGCATTTCGGTGACACTCGCTGAGAGACGCCATTGAGGATTACAGACCCGTGTCAAACAGCGTAGCTTGTTACGTGGAGTGTGACCCTAAAAAAGGTTTGGGCAAATATTTTGAGAACTGTCTGATTGCACTGTTAGTACACTAAAAATGTAGCTTATTATGCTCTGTTTCCGATGCTGGCCCATATTTTGTCTTTACAGAATTTTTGTTGAGCTTGCAATTGTGGGGTGTTCACATTTAGTCGAGCATCTGTTTGTGGAAAATAATTGTAGCCGTATATGTGACCTGCTCCATTATTACGCCGTTTTGACCTTTTCCATATGGCAGAAATCTGGCTAACATACAGTATGTATAAAATGCATGCTAAATGTAACTTGTTTTTCACATTTAAAAAGCCAAAATATATCAGAATGTATAGGAAAAAGGGGCAGGGGATAAACATTTATACAGTATGTACATACATTTTGGTTGAGTGCAAAATGTATTTTTGTATATTTATATTTGTAAAGTGTATTTTGGTATATTGTTCAAAATATATGTATAAAAAGGAATTTTTACAGGAAATATGTAGAAAAGGTGTGAAAAATATCTTTGCTGTGAGTTTTATATCAAATGACACAGGAAAGTTTTTGCTTGTGACTCCAAGCTAATTTTTTAACTATTAGATTGATTCAGGTTTACATTTCAATAATTAAAACATCAGGTAATGGTTATGTAAAATACAATGCTTTTATAATGCAGTGCATGTAATTAACAATAAATCAGTGCTCAATATGCTCTTCTCTACAGTTATATTTGTTGCTACCTAATGAGCTACAGAAATTAAATGACTTATCTGAGGGAAATAAAATGTCAGGTGACATGTCTTAACAGTTATTGTTTGAAGTTCATAATTAAACTGACATAATTTGAAAGCTGAGACTTTGTTTTACCAAAAAAACTACAGTCGAGTTTCAATCTCATTGTGACTTTCAACTCAAAATATTTAAGTGCGTCAGATATGGAAGATAAATACAGTAAAAGAAATGCTGAGAATCTTGGAATTGTGCTCACGTGAGCCAAATCTGCAAACAATTCCTGATTTTCCCATTTATTATAGACCTAAATGTTGAGGAAGATGCCTTGAGAGAGCTCAGTTTTTTGCACGCGATAACTAAGTCATGAGTTGATGAAGTTGTGGCATTTGCGTTCACAAACGAGCTGTTCGGATCCCCATTTAGCATTCGGAGATGATATATAGGCAGTCGCGATGTGTAGTTAAAGAAATCGTCGCCAGAGGCTTCCCTAATGACTATTGGTATTGCAGTGTTACGCTGAGCTCCATAGCATCCCATTTATTCAATATTTTTGTCCGTAGCTCGCGCTTGTCAGACGTTTGAGCATATGAGAAGTGGCCTGGCAGTTCCAGCGTGCAGCTTGTGACAAATGGAGATGACTTAGGTTGCTTTCATACTCACTGCAGGGCAAACTCCCATTTTTTCCACCTAGTTTTAAGCGTGCAGTCTGTCTTGCTTGACTGCCGGTGTGCGTCTGTTGTGTCAAGAGGACCTGAAGGGGGGAGGAGGAGGAGGTCTGAGAGAGGAAAATAGAGAGCGGGAGAGAGCGGATGGCGGAAAGACGACAAGTAAGAAAATAGAAATGAAATTTCTTGCAATGCTCCGAGGAGCCTTCGAACCCGGGGCCAAATCAGATATTGCAAGGGAAGTGGAACGAGCTCGAATGAGCTTGAGCTGCTATCTGTTGCACAAACTGTCATATTGAAACGTTTACGGCTGGGGTTAGAAAATAGGAGCTTTGAGGCCACCGTCTAGAGACCTCTATGATTAGCCTGTTCTCCCTTTGCCCCACTTTCTGAGACTGCCTAGTTCCCAATGCCCACGAGGTGCACTTGTTTTCCCCGTAAAACCCATCTGGGCCGATGAGTATATTTTGTCTGTGCCACATAACAGAGTTGTCCCTCGGTGAAGACTACGAGTCTCTCTGTGGCTTTCAGCGTTTTGACCTGCTTTCTTCAGTACACAAGTTGTTTTTTTGCATCTCCAGGATAAGGATTAGCATAGCAGGACAGTTGAGCTGTTTTTAATCAGCATGTCTAAGTCCTGCTCTGTTGAAGCATCTGGTGGGTAAAAATGGTTTAGTTAGTACACACAAGGTATGAGGATACTGAACTAAAGGCCAATTGACAGAAAATACAGTTTTGAGCTAATGGTTAGCATGCATTCTCTGACACGTGCAAGTGATGTATATTTTTAGATACACACAAACAAAACATTTCTAAAAAACACACATGAAAAATAACATATTTTAGATTTTATTCACTTATTTACTTTTGTTCTATCTATCCATCATTCTATCGTTCTATCTGTCATTCTATCGTTCATTCTATCTATCGCTCTATCGTTCTATTTACTGCTCTATCATTCTGTCGTTTTATCTATCTGTTGTTCTATTCATTGTTTCATCTCTCTCATCTCTTGCAATTTTTATATTAAAATTATATGCTATTTTGTCTAAATAAAATAAAAAATAAAACACTAAGAACCACAGTCAGTTGTTTTAACTGCTACAAGTGAATTTAGGCGTCATAATATTAATAACTGGTATAAAATCGGATATTACCATGTGCAATTAAGTATCGCCCAATACAGTATATATCCAATATAAAACGATAATGGTATGGTGCCAATATATATTGTGCATCCCTAGCCCAAATAAGTCAAATATAACCCACAAAATCATTAGCAACAGTGTTAGCATATGTATCTCTCCCCATTTCGTATCTTACGTATAGCTGAAAGATCTAGTTTTTCATCTTGTTATCTGCAGTGCTGAATCTGGTCGCCACCATCATTGCGTAAGCTGCATCTGCCTGTCCCAGGGGTGCTCCCTGAGTCTCTTCCTCCAGGCTCGGCTAAGTTCTTCTCAGGGGAACGAGCCGGGATGGACAGTGGTGGCAGCATGTCGGGCCAGCGCAGGCCCAGCGTGGGCCTTCCGTCTCATTAATTAGCCAGTGATTGTGCTCAATCAGATGCAGATCTTTACTTCAAGGGCTGCATATCAAAGGCAGGAATCTGGCGGCTGGTTTATTATTCACAGGGAGACCTAGTTATGTCAAGAGCATGCAAGTGGAGCTTGTAGCAGCGGCAGGGGTGAATGGCGGAGGAGATGCTGTACTCATGGAGAGCCTGAAAGATTAAAAAGGGTGGAGGCTGAGACATGCCTGCCGCTCTCTGGGGACCGAACATCGACTCCCCTTCTTCCTTTATTATTTCCCCCTCTTCTCTCGCTCGCTCCATCTTTCCCCCTTATCATTTACTCACCGCCATGCCGCACACGACAGCACAAAGACCGAACAGATGCGACATTGATCTTCAGCATCTCCAGCTGGATTATACTCCTGGTTTATTCAAGCCGTTCAAGCATGCAAAGACCAACCCTGCTCCTGTTTCCTTGTCTTATTAATGATGAACCTCACCGGGGAGTGGGCATTGGGTCCCTGGGAGCCGCGCAGTGGCGTGCCATCATCGTGCCCACTGGGACTGTCTGTCCGTGGCTGCTTTTTGGCCGGCGTCCTATAGCGAGAGCAGCAGCATGGCAGAGAAAGATGATTAATTTCACAGAGTAATCTGTCACGCTGATCAAGCCCAGTGAGTTTGTGTGTACCAGGTTCTGTTCTTGCCGGCAAGACGCAGACTGTGAAGTCAGCAGGTGCCATGGGAAGTCTTGGATGCCCTCCAGAAAAGGGTCAAAGAGGCGGGAGACGCTCGCACTAAGTGACTCTTTCTGCAAAACCGTGATTCTCAAGGCCTTCGGAAATTACAGCAATATTGTACTGGATGTAGCAGGGTTGTGCAAAATTCAATATTGTATAATTGGCTTACTTTCATAAGTGGGCTTTTAAGGTATGTATGTATATAGATATATATTGTGTAACTAATACTAATATCATTAGTTTTGCAAAAATGATTATATACACATACATGTAGAGAGCGAGAGAGAGACTAATAGATTTACATACTTTTTATAAATACATTATTTTTAAAATGTTTATATATATACAGTATTATGTATTATTTATAACTTTTTTTATTAAATAATATTTTTAAAATCTTTTTGAATAATTTTATTTTAAAATAAAATTTAAATAAGATCAACCCAAAATTCAATATTTGTCTTGATAAAGTTATGAAAATTATGGTCACACTTTATTTTAAGGCCCAATTCTATTCTACTCTATTAACCAAAACTATTAACTATGGCTTTTTCCTCAAACTCCTGATTTGCTGCTTATTAATTGTTAATAAGCTAGCTGTTTAGTTATAAACAGTAGAGGGCCGAGAATGGAACCTTGAGGAACACCCTGTGTCACTGGAGTAGTGGTGGATTTATACCCTTGTAAAGTGTCAAAAAACCTTCTGTTGCGGGTATAGGAAATGAGCCACGAAAGAGCTGAACCAGTGATACCGATATCAGAAAGAAGTGGGATAAGTAAATCATGGCAAACTATGTCAGATGCAGAACTGAGATGGAGAAGAATCAAGTTGTTCATTGATCCTGAATCCATGGACCGAAGAATGTCATTAACCATATGAAGAAGGGCAGTTTCAGTGCTATGAGTTGGGCGAAATCCTGACTGAAAAGGTTCAAAAAGACCATTACTGCCTAAATATGATCGCAATTGTGAGAGATCGGAGACTCACTGTATCAAATATCGAGGAGGAGATGGATAGAAATGGAGAGGACTCACAGTCGATCAGTGTGACAGATCACAAAAAAATGCCAGGTTATTCATCCAAAACATTTTGAGTGAAGAGAGAAGTCCAGAAAATAATCCAGATCAGCCAAATCCCAGCAAAAACATAAATGGCAAAAACGCCAAAAACGTAGCACATGGTGGAAGATAATAGTGAGAAATGTGTTCTGAAATTGTATTTTTGTCCTATACTTTTTAAAAAGAGCTTGAATGATTTTTCATTTGCAATATTATAGCTTTATTTCCTCTGAACACCCAGCTGAGGATGACGTGCAAACGCTGAGGTCAAACTCCAACAGCAGCAAAAAACGTCCATGGAATAGCCAGCATGTTTTCAATCCTGCAATTCAGCTCAGCATCCTTTATTGATCATACTCCAGCGCGTTGATGTCAAGACACGAAACGTCCGAGAGCGACCTCATGGTCCGCACATTATCCGTGGCTGAGAGGGCACTAATGAAATTGGATTCAGGCTCATCTGGAAAGTGCCCTCCTGTTTGATTTAATTAGCCAAATGTCTCCGCTCCCCATTCAAGCTAGAGTAAAATGATTTTCAACAACGGAGAGTTGATGGGTCGCCGCAGTCTCCGACAGAGAAACGCCTGGCTTTCGTGACAAAACTCCTGTCAATCATTCACTCCACCAAAGCTCTCATAGTATTTCAGTATACCCTGAAATTTCCATCTGCCCGTGAGGGACAACTTTCTTTTTCTTTCCTTTTTCCCATCTGAAGGCTTACATAAGAGACAGCCACTAGCTCTTTAATGTCTAGGACAGTTTATCATTGCACCGACTGTTGACCTCATCAATGCCGTAGGGTCACATACAAATTCAGACATGCTTTAGCAGAGATGTTGACGAGATTGAAAAGGCCAGACCTGTTTCAATTTGCTCTGAAGCCATCAGGAATGACCCTTCAATGAACCCTGGGCCACCTTAATTATTGTTCATCCATAGACCAGCATTAAGGAAGACTGCAGGGCTCTGTTTCTTAATTTATAGGTTCCTATTTTAGGTTATTACCCAATGCGCTCATTATGTGCAGTCTGCAGCAGGAGGCTAGACACGGTTGCTTCTGTCCTGAAATGATTCTGTCATGACTTACTGTAATGGGACCATAAACATAAGAAGATAATGTAAGTAGCAATCATAGAACATATTCATCTAATAAGACGGTGTGAATTCAATATTTGTTTTGGTATGAATGATTTGAGTGTGCCACATAGAGAGGACGTCCCCAAGGACATCTGGCCGTTTTTGGTTTAAAGGTGAAGCGTCATTTATTGGTACGCTACAAAATTCTGGACTATATTTTGACCTCTGTGGTTGAAACATGAAACTGCAAGTTACTCTTTATTTATTCTTTTTTTCCAAATTTATTCAGTTGTACTTTGGCATTGCTTTTCTACATAGATTATTATCAGTGATGTTGTTATTTGTACGTTTGTTTGTTTTTTTTTGTTGTTGTTTAGTAATTGCTTATTAAGAAAATGTTACATTATTATAAATGATGTATTGAAATAGATGATACTGTTAATGTTGTCATGAATATAAATGTTGCTGATATGGCATTAAAACATAAATAAATGAACAAACAAACAAATAAATAAATCTACATAGATAATTCTGATGGTTTGATATATTTAATATTGCTTAGAATTTAAATGTCATTCATATTTTAAACATGTTAATATTGAATATAGTTATTTATTTACTTAAAAATATAAATAGTTATTTAAAACCATAAAAACATATAAAAATAAAATATAAATAAAACTATATATTTTATAAAACTATATAAACTATAAATAAACTATAATCAATATAATGAATTTATATAATGTCAAATATAAAAAAAT
>JAUZSZ010000143.1:22198110-22211501 GCA_034780575.1 Labeobarbus marequensis
ATATTTCAGTTTTTTCTTTTTAATAAATTTACAGACATTATTAAAATTCTGTTTTCACTTTGTCATTATGAGGTACATCATGTAGATTAATGAGAAAAAAAATGAATTTAAACAATTGTAGTATCAGGCTGCAACATAAAAATATTGAAAAAATTTAAGGGGGTCTGAATACTTTCCGTACCCAGTGTATATAGACATTGTTGCTGATATGGCATTAAAACATAAATAAATTAACAAACAAATAAATAAATAAATCTACATAGATTATTCTGATGGTTTGATATATTTAATATTGCATTATAATTTAAATGTCATTCATATTTTAAATGTTAATATTAAATATAGTTATTTATTTATTTAAAAAATATATAGTTATTTAAAACTATAAAAACATATAAAAATAAAATATAAATAAAACTATGTATTCTATAAAACTATATAAACTATAAATAAACCACGAACTATAAAAGTATATAAATGTAATGTATTTATTTAATGCCAAATATATAAAAAAAATCTAATATACTGTAAAATGTTTAAAAATAAAATATATTATAAAAAATATATAATATATAATTTTAAACTAAAATATATCAATTAAAAATATTAATATATAATTAATGTATAATATAAAATTTTGAATGTCTTTTAAATAGAAAATAATAGTAGTTAGCACTGTGTACTTTTCTTTAAACCAAAGTGCACTGGAAAAAAAAATAGCGTAGAAAATGTTTACTCTGAAGTTATTAAATAATTACAAAGAATTGGAAGTTATGCATCGAATTAAGTAAAGATACTTAAATAGTATTTCAGTGTATCTCACAGTGGGTCCTGTGACCCAGGAAGTGATTGAACGTTGTATCAAAAGCAGAGACGGTAGCAGTAACCCTCCAGACTACGGTGTATTGGGATTCAGCTGCAGTCAGTGGGGAGAATTGGATTTGTTTTTGTTTGTTCACCTTCCAACTTCCATCTCTCCTGACACCTTTATTGAGGCAGCGTGAGACAGAGAGTTCTCTAGCTGTTGCTGCTTCTTTCTGTTAAGCGAAAGATGGGCCATCTGCCAAGATTCTGCAATTTGAAGAGTCATTGCACAATCACGTCAATCTGAACAACTCTGAAAAAGGGCGGAGAAATGCAGATGGCAACTCTTGCTCACCCTTGAAGAACAATTATATATGTTTATCCCATTTAATCAGTTTCATATGGCAGAGAAACTTGCAGGGGAGTTTGTTAGTTGCATTGTCCTGCTACTCAACATATTAAGCAGGTCCAAAAATTGCAATAAACCAAAGCATAGCAATGGGCAGTATAGATTAGTATTCCTGCTCCATGCGGCTAAAGCGTCTCACTCCTGTCGTGCGTTCTCCTGCACGGACACAAGGGAAGATCCTTCCTCTCTGTCTTCCAGCTCGCATCCCACTGCAGGAACTTCAGCGTTACTTGGCAAGAGTTCCCGAAGCATTGGCTGAGGGAGAGGATGTGCTGTCCTTGAGCTGTTATCTGCCACTACTTCATAATGAACCACGTCCTGTGGGAGTAATGCTCAATGAAGTGATGGAGGGGGAGACGGACAACAGACTCCAACTCCCAGACTGCTTTGCTGTCTTCCGAGCAACAATATAAAGGGTTCTTATAATCATGGAAAACACTGAATTAAAATAGTGTAAAAAGCCTGAAGCTGGAAATGAAAAATGGGAAAATAATTCTAAAAAAACATAACTCCAAAGTTATAGTGAAAAAGGCCTGAAGCTGGAAATGAAAAATGGAAATAAAATTCCAAAAAAAAAAACATAACCTAAAATTATAATGTAAAAGGCCTGAAGATGGAAATTAAAAATGAAAATATAATACTAAAAATCAAGAAGTATTGTTTTATTTCTTTTATATTTATGCTCATATTTTTAATTTCATTTAATTTTGGTGTTTATACATAACAATATAATAGTTTAAATATGATAAAAAAAAAATAGAAATGGAAAAACATCTGAACTGTTTTAAATAATAATAGTTGCCAAGAGTAGGCTTATTTGTTATTCACTACTAAACATTTATTTTATTTTATTTTATTTTATTTTATTTTATTTTAACATACCAACAATATAATACTTCAAATATGATTTAATAATAATAATAACAACAACAACAATAATAATAATTATTATAATAATAATTATTATTAGTAGTAGCATTAGCAGTAGTATTTTATTATTATTATTATTATTATTTAGACTCATGCACTACTAAATATTCTTCACTGCTTGATTTGATAAATTAATAATAAATAAATAAATTAAATATATATATATTAAATTTAATTCTGCAGATTTTACCCTCAAAATCAGTACAGAAAATGTGGAAAAAGTCCACCAATTCTGTCCATGCCAGTCATGACAATTAATTTTTTTTTCTCCGTATAAATGTTGTTCTATAAATGTGGCAGTTTACATGAGGTCATGTCGCACAACTTTAGGTTTTAGTTAAAGACAAGAAGTGCTGATTAAGTTGTCTCTATTTTCAGATGTTTGTAGGTGTAATTTTAGTTCTCGTGATCCAGCTGCAGGGTTTGACCCAAATAGGCCACACTGTGGACTCCCAGGTGTGGGCGGCTAAAAACTTCCTGCAACTCTTTGGCTCTGTGATGTGGAGCTTTATGAGGGAAACCGAACTGCTTTAGCGGCTTTTGTGTTTTTGTAAGTGGGTCGTCCGGTGCTCTAGTGTACTCGGGTGCTGCAGGCGCTCTCTTCATTAGCGATGGGGTGGTGTCAGAGGGCCCAGGTAATGCGCTCCCACGGCACTCGGCAAAGGGGACGGTCATTAATCACCGGGTCACGGCACTGGAGCCGAGCACATCATTAGGCCCTGAAACACCACGGGATGCGGGGGTCATGCTCCCCTGACCCTGCATCAATAAGGCCGGGGAGGGGGACTTAAAGCAGGGTATGACTATGGGTGATGCTCAGGTGGGCCAAACAGAGGAAGGAAGCAGAAAAAGAGGCTGTGTGGTTATTATTGACCAAGATCCATTTCTTTAGCATCGGTCGAGGCCAGAGTTACTCCTCTTTAAGCATTGATGTGAAGCCTGCACAGTTTAATGACTGTATTATGTAGCTTAAAGAGACACCAAACCAAAAACCTTTTGAGAGTTTCCATTAAAAACCTATTTTTCTACTTTCTAGAAGCCAGAATGCTGCACAAAGCGATCAGCTGATCAGATCACAGCCAGTCTGGACAATATTTGATGTGTATTAAATGTCTATCTTCTGTTTCTTTCAGATCCTGGGGAACTCCATTACCCAGCCTGCACTGCTGTATGAGAACGTGGTGGTGAGCGAAGGGAACCCAATTTTGAGGGACATGCTATTCAGCCCTGACCATCAATACATCTATACTCTCACAGATAAAGAGGTAAGACTTCAGGGATTGTGCTGTTTGACATTGATGGTCGACGGCTTTTATTTGGCTAGAATGTTCTGTGGAGCCCGACGGACAAACAGTGTTGTTTGGTCACGCACATGAGTCCCCAAAGACACCAAAGAGAGAGGAAAGCACACATACACCGAATGAAAGTAGAAGTGAAAGGAAACTTTTTTTCCCAAACATTTGCTTGAAATGGCAAGAATGGAAGTATGAGATTATAGCTTCTTCATAGTAGCTGTTGTCTGCCCTGATTTTTTTTTTCTTTTCATTTATGCATTTGACGTACACTTTTATCTTAAGTGGGATTATTTACTTTGTAAGGTTTACATTTTACCAGTTCATTGATTCCCTAGGAGTCGAACCCATGACTTTGGAGTTGCAAGTATCATTCTGTACTATTTGAGATAATGGAAGTACCTACATGGGCACTTGTTGGCAGCCTTTCCTTTGCCATCTGCTCCAACTTATCCTTTTCAAGTTTTGTTTTAAAATCCATTTTTTATTTTATTTTAGAGGGAGAAAGCTTTTTAAAATGAATTAAATTAGCATATATTTTATCTAAAAAAAAGAAGAAGCCTAATTTAAAGCCTTTTTGGGCATTTATTATTATTACTATTATTATTATTATTATTATTATTATTATTTATACTTACAACATAATTGAATTAAGCAAATTTTCCACCAAAATTCTCATTAGAATGCAATAAGTCATAGTACTACTACTACTACTGCTAATAATAGTGCTGTCAAATTGATGGCACTCCATTGTTTACATAATATTTGTGTACTTTGTATATATAAATAAACACGTGTATATATTTAATAAATATTTACGTATATATATATATTTATATATAATTTATATTGTACATATATAAATAAAATTACATATATTTCTTAAATATAACTATACATGTATTTGTGTGTATTTATATATACATATAAATATATATATTTTTATATGTATTTATACATATAAATGCAAAGTACACACGCAAATTATGTGAACAATCTTTTTTGGATGGGGTTAATCGATTTGACAGCACTACATAATAATATTTGTTACTGTAGTGCAAAATAATAATAATAATAATAATTTTGTTACTCTACAGTGTATATCTGGGTCAGCTCTTGTCTCTTTTTTTGTGAATAAGTTTGTTTGAATGTTTTTTTTGTGAAGAAATATATGTATCACAGTCCTATTATATATTTATTTTCAAACTATATATTTATTTTTTAACTAATTTCAAACATTTAAACATGCCTTTATTAAAAAGTTTTTTAAACTGATAAGAAACAAAAACTTTTGATTGATAGAGTATATAATAGCTGGGTTGGACTTCATTTTTATGAATCTATGAATATTGAAAATGCTGCTCTATTATTACAAAGAAAAGCTGTTCAGGACGAGTATTATTCAATGTGCTGTTTCTTTATTCTGCACAGATTCACATGGTGAATAAGACAGTGTGTGCGTGTGTGTGAGCATGTGTGCAAAAGAGAGACCCGGAACGTCTCCTGATTGTCTGCATGTGATATTCGACACTGTGTCAGCCCCCTTCCCACTTTTCCACACACATACACACAAGCAGAGGTGCCTCTGGTAATTCACCACTTATCAGAGAAAATTGAGGAAGGGCTTCTCTGATCTTTTCTGATGGAAAAGAAAGCGTACAAACCCCCGTCACCCCCACCATCCCGCTTTTCACTCAGACTGAGAGCTGGAGAATTCTTTCTCTCCTCTTTTTCTGCTTCCGTCTCGCTCCTTCCTTTGTTTTCCTCTCACCTTTTTCATTGTGCTTTCATGCTCTCCTCACTAAGGGCTGATTGGAGTGCTTCCTGTCTTCCTCTCATTAAAGGGCATTTCCTTCATCACCGTAACCCCATTCACTCTCCGCTAGCCCACACCGCCTCTGATTAGAGCGCCGCACCGCAGCGCCAGGCACAAAAAAAGGCCTTAAACCACGATCAAATCCGAACCCGGAGCATTTATTCTGCCGTTTAATGTCAGAGATTAAGAGGAAATACATGTGACAGAATCACTGCAAACATTTGAATAGTTTAACATGTTATTTTCAGATGTTCCTGCTGAGAAAAATACATAAGAGAGCTTTTAGAGTGGAAATAGTGAGAAACCCTCATGGTAGTTCACGCTGATGCAATGTGGATACCTCTTTGGCCATAGTTTGCCCCTTTACCCATAGGTATTCATGATTAAGCAGATGAGAGAAGAACGTAATCGCCATCACAGTGATTAATATGTGAAACACACCTGACACCAGTGTTGTGCATTATGAAGATAACTGAGTGCATTATAAAGCAATTCTTAATTACCTTGATGAATCACTGAAAGCCTGTCATAAACATGTTTGATTCAGTTTTCACCCCAAAATGAGAATGAAAAATAAGACATTTGACTATATTTTGTATAAATTATATTTATTTATTTATTTGTGATTTTTATTTGAGAATTTAATTAAGCATATTTATTTATAATTATTAAAAATGCATTTTTGCTGTATTTTCATTACCATAATGCAATAAAAATCATGCTATTGTAATACAAATGTCCTTATTAATTGGGTGAAAATAATTATTTTAATACTTAAAAATATTTGTATATTATGGTAGTATTTGTTTGTTCTGCCTTTATGATGATTTCAAAAGGAATTAAAATAAAAAATAATACAATATACAGGTGCTGGTCATAGAATATCATCAAAAAGTTGATTTATTTCACTAATTCCATTCAAAAAGTGAAACTTGTATAATGTATAACTTGTATAACTTCATGCAAATGGACTTCAAAGAATGCTGTGACACTGTGGCACCATGTATTTAGATACCTGCCACAGGTAACGTGTTTACATCACTTCGGTGGTTTTCTGAACTGTTTTTACTGAAAATTTGGGGTTTTCATTAGTTGTCAGTTATAATCATCAAAATTAAAAGAAATAAACACTTGAAATTTATCAGTCTGTGTGGAATGAATGTATACATTATACAAGTTTCACTTTTTGAATGGAATTAGTGAAATAAATCAACTTTTTGATGATATTCTAATTATATGACCAGCACCTGTATACACACACACACACACACACACACACACACACACACACACACATATACATACACATACACATACATAGTCATATAACATATAATGAACACCTTGTGATAGTTAAAGCTCAGTTTTCAGAAGTGGTTAATGTTTCATCTGAATTCCAGAGTAGTGTTTACTGCCACTGACCCATACATTACCTAGACCTATGAAAAATTAATAATTACACTTAAGGGAATAGTTCACCCAAAAGTGCATTTCATTACCTTTCACTTACCTTTGTGTCATTTCAAACCTCTATGACATTATCTTGTGTAACACAAAAGGAGATATTTTGCATGATGGCGCTTATATGGTAATAAGGTTATTTAATGCCATCTGAAAGCATTTTTTGGCATTGTTCCTCACAGAAAGCTATCATATTATTTCAGAAGACTTTGTATACATACAAGTCATGAGTTATACTGGCTACTATTATGTTATTTGCTGTGGTTGTTATAGAACCTTGGCAATTTGTTGTATGGAAAGGAGCTGCTTGACATCCTGCAAAATATCTTCCATAAAAAAGAGCAAACCACGCAGGTGACATGATAACAAAACATTTTACGTTTAGGGCAAACTATTCCTTTGAGTCTAAGATATATTATGTAGGCTTTAGGTGGATTTCAAGAAGACGCTTTAAAGTGTTTGTTTTCCTTCAGTGGTAAAATTAATACATTATCCTTGTATACAATGAAGGTATAAAAATCATGCATTGCATTCAGTCAAGGGAATATTGATGAATATGTTTGTTGTGGAATCTACACTCACTGGTTTGATCTGCGCTCTATCCAGTTTTCTTCTGTACATCATGATGGCATGGATGGAATTACCAGCACGGGCAGCTTGACGTGTAGTGGGGATCACATAGAGGAAGTCCTGATAAAGACAGATAAAGTGACTGTCACTCTCCTGACATACTGCCATTGAACCATGCTATGAACTTATTATACAAAAAATCTCATTTGAGCAACCTGGAGTAAAAACAACTTTCCAAAAATTGGTGCCATGACGATAAATTTATAAAAATAGTTTGTGCTATAAGCAAAACTTAATGTAAATTTGTTCATTTCTACACCACACAATTTGGTGTTGTGACCCAGATGGTAATTGTATATAAATTGTTTGTGCTACAAACAAAATATAATGTAAATTTGTTTATTTCTACACCACAAAAATAGTTTGTGCTACAAGCAAAACTTACTGTGAATTTCTTAATTTCTGCACCACAGAAATTGGTGTCATGACCCAGATGGTAAATTTATAACAACAGTTTGTTACAAGCAAAACTTAATGTGAATTTGTTCATTTCTACCTCCAAACAATTGGTGCCATGACCCGGATGGCAGATTAATGAAATAGTTTTTGATACAAGCAAATTCTAATGTAAATTAGTTCATTTCTACACCACAAAATTGGTGCTGTGACCCAGGTGGAAGATTTATAAAAAAAAAGTGTTTGCTCTACAAGCAAAACTTCATGTAAATTTAATCATTTCTATGCCACACAAACTGGTGCAGTGACTTGGTTGGTAGATATATAAAAATTGTTTGTGCTAAAAGCAAAATATAAATTTGTTAATTTCTACAGCACACAAATTGGTGTCATGACCCAGATGGTAAATTTACAACAATAGTTGTGTTACAAGCAAAACTTAATGTAAATTTGTTCATTTCTACCCCATAAAAACTGGTGCTGTGACCCAGATGGCAGATTTATAATAAATGTTTGTGCTGCAAGCAAAACAAAATGTTAATTTGTTAATTTCTACACCACAAATACTGGTGTTGTGACTCGGATGGCAGATTTATAAAAGTAGTTGCGCCACAAGTTAAACTTACTTAATGTAAATTTGTTCATTTCTATGCCACACAAATTAGTGCCGTGACCCGGATGGTAGATTTCTATTTAAATAAAGTTTGTGCTACAAGCAAAACTTTTGCTACAAGAAAAACAAAATATTTTGTTCATTTCTACACAACAAAAATTGGTGCCGAGACCCAGATGGTTGATTTATAAATAATAGTTTGTGCTACAAGCAAAACTTGATGTAATTTTTTTCATTTCCACACTACAAAATTGGTGACCCAGGTAGAAGATTTATTTAAAAATTGTTTTAGCAAAACGTAATGTAATTTGTTAATTTAATATTTTTGATGAATTAATTTTAAATTTCACAGTTTTGATGGTTATTTATTTATTTTTTTTTTACTTTCTTTTTAAAAAAATCCAGATTAGTGCATATCAGTCTTACCATTGCATAGTAGTTGCTGTTGACCATGATTGGTCCTCGACCTCTGAGGTAAATATACTCCTCCCACCAGTCGCTGACCTGAAAGGATTACAGTAGAATAAATTCAAATATTCATAATACAAGGTGTGACAAAAATCTCAAATAAAGGTAACTTAAGGTTCATTCATTATTTAAGAATATTCATGCTATTTTGAAAGAAATACAAACTTGAAAAAGTTTGAGGCATTTTTATACTGATAAGACTGCACTTAAAAAAGTTCCCAAAATCCCTCAAGAAAAGCTGTTGAGAGTGATTCTGAACAGTAGAAAAAGAGCAAACTTACATAATTGGAGGCCCACCAGGATTTGAGCTTCAGGTACCATTGCAGTCTAGGGCCCAAGTTTTTCTCAAAGTCCTTTGCCAACCCCTCCATACGTTTGTACTGTTCATCATCCATCAGAGGACGAGCTGACTCAAGATACTGAAAAAAACACAAAATATTAAAGATGTGAAGAAGTGAGGGTACTTAAAAAGAACTGCATTACAAAAAAAATCAGTCATTGACCTATTAATAAATTAGATCTTTTTAAAATGCAATAAAAATGCTTTGCTTACTCTTCTAACAGTGTCTTTTACAGGAGGCACTGGTAACCGTGGTAGTGAACTCTGGAAGCTGTACAGCATTGGCTTTGGCCCTGAAAATAACTTCACCAACACCTGTGTGAATAGCATTAATACTGGGTCAAGAGTCAAACACGAGACAAGCATGACTCTTCCAATAATAAAACTAAACAAGTTCTAGTGAACAGCTATATATCAAAAGCTGACACAATGACGCAGAGAAAACTTCCAAAGAAACATGCGATTACCAGAACAGTGCTTAAATTATGTTATAAAACTGACAACTTATTAGACTTTGGGCTCTCTCTTAATATACTCTAGGGAAATATTTACAAAGCTGGGTGTGTTAAAGGTATAGTTTACCTAAAAACCAAAACTCTGGGTCATGTGGACTACAAAAATGGCCAATATTTGCATAATATAGCAAATTATTTGGGTGAAGTATTCTTTTAAGTGGTCGATTCTCTATCGAGGCCACACTCACCAACCAAATTTTTGTTTTTAGGTTCAAAGATCCATGGCGATTGAACATCCAGCCATGCCAGGACAGCAAGTGCTTGAGGGCATTCCTCATTACGAAAGTCATAGCAATCCACAATCCGGTCCCAATCAGCACACCACCAACAACACGCTGCCCTTCTTCTGTTACGTACTTACTGCAGGGAAACACAGCTGTTAGTTTAAAAATTAACTGCAGTGCCCTTTCAGAAACACTGTGATTATTAGTTATTATTAGTTTACTAATCATTTTTTTTTTTTAAACGTTAAAATGATAAAATATTCAGTCTGCATAGATCACTACTTCAACACTATGAATGCTAAGTATTCATGATTTGTAATGAATACTAAGTAATGATTTGTTATTATCAGCACTGTAGCTACACTGTAAATATTGAGTACATGAGTAAAAGGTGTAATTAGATCAGAGACATGGGATTGTTTGTTATGACTACTCATAAAATAAGCTGGTGACCTGCCTGTGATATACAGTAGTAATAAATCACATTTCTTGTATAACATTGTAATCTGTTTTGAAGATACTAGATTAAAAGAACTACAAACAGAAACATTGGATGCTTGAGCTTTTCATTAGCAAAGTCTCCTGCTAGTTGCAAAACAAAGTTACAAAAACAAACACAAAACAATGGCATAACAAATCAATAAAAGTACTAAACTACAAAGCAAAGAATCAGCACTTTGTATATGTTTTTGTACTTTGAACAGCTATACTTTTTAACAAAACAGCAAAACAAAACAAAAAGCAAAACAAAACTAGATAAAACTACAAAGCAAAGAATCAGACCTTCATGTTTGCATTTGACTTTGAATTTCAGACAGCTATACTTTTTGCTATTAACAACTTCTGGCAAGATTGTTATGTTATTGACCTATTTATCTTCCAAATGTATCACAATAAATTGCTAAAAACTAATGACAAAAAGGTGACTGTTGTTCAGTGGTTTACCTGACTGGTAGATGTTTTGACAGATTAGTGAACATCCCAAGGGAAGGGTCAATTTTGGCATATTTGGTGGTGGACATGTAACCTACCAAAACAACCAAGAGCCCCGAGGGACTTCCTGGATAGACTCCAGTCATGACACCATTCTGCGGAAACAAAAAAAAATAATGTAATATTAAACAAATATTAATATAATAAAACATAGTTCTATTCAAATGGTCTTTGCAGTCATTTCCAAAGCACAAACTATCCTGAAAAACGTCAATTAAACATTGACATTTCAAAGTGACACTCAGTGCTGATTAGATAATGTTACTCATGTACAGTGACTCTTTAATCATTTGGATATGGAGGTCAGTTGTGAGGTCACCTTGAACCTGATGAACCTCTTCTTCCAAGAGTGGAGGCCAGACAGGTAGATCTGGCGCAGGGCCTCATGACACAGATGCAGGTCAATGCCATCAGGAGTGACTGTGAACTGGAAGGCCACCGCCTGATGTGCTTCTGCCATGCTGACTGCACACTCACACTGTGACAGAGAAGAGTAAACCAACAGTTAGACAAGAGTCATAATCATCATAAGTAAGATACATTACTCATAGTTCGGAGGACTGTGCTGGAATGCTCTAAACGGTTATGATAAGGTGAAAAAAAATACTGAGAGAGTGATGGTATCATGTAGTAATATTTATTTAATACAACATTTTCATTACAAATTATATCAGCATATAAGATTTCACAAGGAATAAGTCACCAACAAATATGCAGAAAATCTACTCGCTCTCAGGCCATCCAAGTTGTAGATGAGTTTGTGTTTTCAACAGAACAGATTTGGAAAAATGTTTGGAGAAATGTAGCATTCCATCACTTGCTCACTAATGGATGCTCTGTAGTGAATGAGTGCGTCAGAATAAGAGTCCAAACAGCTGATAAAAACATCACAATAATCCACAAGTAATCCACACCACTCCAATCCATCAATTAACATCTTGTGAAGCAAAAAAGATGCATGTTTGTAAGAAACAAATGCATCAATAAGGCATTTTAACTTTAGACCATTGCTTCTGGCCAAAATATGAATCCGTAATCCATAAAAATGCTTCCTCCAGTGAAAAAGTCTATCCTGTGTTGTCCTGTTTATCCTTAACCATGGATTTGTTTCTCGAAAATATGCAGCTTTTTTCTTCACAAGATGTTAATTGATGGATTGTAGTAGTGTTAATTACTTGTGAATTATTGTTTTTATCAGCAGTTTGGACTCTCATTCTGACGGCACCCATTCAGGATCCATTGGTGAGAAAGTGATGTAATGCTAAATTACTCCAAATCTGTTCTGATGAAGAAACAAACTCATCTACATCTTTGAACCGTTCCTTTAGTAATATATAATGCTTGCCAGGCTAAGTATTACTATTACTTAAAATTGAATTGAGCCACTAAGAAACCACCCAAAACACCCTAGCAACCTCAAAGCAATGCTATAACACTGAAAACACTTTAGCAACACCCAAGAATCATGTCACTGACTTTTGCATAGACACGCACCACTCTTCATAAAATATAATATTCCCATAACCCCCTCCACCCAAGCTGCCATTTGATTGGCCGGTAATGTGTTTGGTATGGGCTCATTAATCATTTTCATGGGTCTGATGTGTTTTAATGTGCAGGTGGTTTGTAATCAGACCATTTAATCAAGTCTCTCTCGCTCTCTCTGTGTGTTTTTGAAGCTGTAATGCTAGTGCCTGCTGCATTGATTCAGCCTCCGTTCTGGTTACCAATTCATTTTGCCAATGGCAAGTCTCCTGGGGTTTGAAACCTCATCTACTCTGGTCATCAGTCTCCCCCCTCGAGCCCTGCGGTCTATGCAAATGTCGGCCCACTGAAGCCGGGGTCTCTGGAGAATTGCATAAGCTGACATCTGTACATTAACCTCTGATTTGAATTTCCTGTCCTGTCTTTTTGACGACTGATGCGGTGTTGGCTGCGTCTCATTACATCGCTTCATTTTTTATGTTGGGAATCAGTACAAATTTAGACACTGGTGTACTTGATAACACTGTTAAGGGCATGCAATATACTGCTGGTATCATTTGTTTTGTGCATCGTGTAGCTTCAATGTAGGTAAAATGTGGTAAAAATACAGTGCTATTTGAAGTGTGCTTGTGACCCCTTTTTGATGATGTTTTATATTAATGGTAAAAATATCTTGTTTTAGAAGTGTTATTTATGATTTAGATCCTGTAGTAGTTTTTATTGATATTTTGAATTTATATTTATTCTTCATATTTTTTTGTTTTCATTTTAATGTGTAGTTTTTTGTTTCTTTTAAATATGTCAGAATAGTTTTTATTTTTACATTATTTTTATTCCAGTTGTACTTATTTTAGTACATCAAGTTATACTAAATGAAATTGCCTCGTCAATTAGCTGAAATAAAAATAATTATATATAATGTATATGTATGTATACATACACACACACACACACACACACACACACGCACACACTCACACACACACACACACACACACACACACACACATATATA
>JAUZSZ010000143.1:22451733-22464463 GCA_034780575.1 Labeobarbus marequensis
TTCAAACATTCACTGATGCTCCAGAAGGAAACACGATGCATTAAGAGCTGGGGGGTGAAAACTTTTGAACAGGACGAAGATGTCCAAATTTTTCTTACTTTGTAGAAATATAATTTTTTTTCCATTTAGTATTTCCCTTCAGAAGCAACAGACGATACTTGCATTTTGCCCGGAAGACAATTAAGGGCAATTTACCTTGATCTTCAAATTCAAACAGTTTTCACCATTTATTTCAACAGTTTATTAAATTTGTTTGTGTGCGCATATTTATATATTTTTATGCTTGCTTGCTACTATAGCTGCTGTTTTTGCATAGGAATGAGTCTAAATGCTTTTAAAACTGAGATTTGACCTCATAATTTCTGGTCCTTTGAGTATTATATGCAACATTACCAATGATAATATAGTCAGTTTCCCCAAAAGTTGTAACTTAGAGTAAATAACATACATTATCATTAAAAGCTCGTTGCTGCCTATTTAACTTTTCTTGTCCACTAGAAGTTTAAAACAAGGGTTCTTCATTTGTGTTGTAAAAGATCTTGTTAGTGCACAAGGTAGTCTTCTGCTCATAATTAACAGCTTAATTCCATTGTGGTGTTTCACAACAGCTCTTAGCAAGTTCTGTCATTACACAAAGCGTTTGTTTGGAGGTCTTGGGGGAGAGAATGAAAGCATATTTTCTGCTCCATTTACCATTTAATGAGTGATTCTGTCAACTTTTCTCCATGCATGCTGTGATTTTGTAGGTAGTTTATAGCATCTAGATTAAGTAGTAGACTAAAATGCATTGTACCCATTTAGCAGACATTTTTATTCTAAGCAAGTCACACAATTAGCTTAATAGCTTGAATTCCATGGGAATCGAACCCATCATCTACAGGTGGTGTTGCTACTGCAATATTTAACCAGTTACACCTTGTTTTTTTTTTTTTTAGATATTTGTTGTAATCATTGGGATATTATTGGGTTACCATGGCAACAGTAGTACACAATCTGTAAATAATGAGTATTTCCATGCACTAAACAAACACAAATGACAATCTTCAACCAATACCTGGGCCAGAACCCAAACCAGATTCTGCTGGTCTGAGTTTAGATGGCTTTGTTTTAGATATTTACAGTCAGTGTTTATTTTACCCAAATTACCCAACAAACACCAATTAAGACCTCAGACACGATTTGACTTTGCTCCTATGCTGTGTTCTCTTGTCTGTGTGGAAAATATTGGAGGCTTGTATCTGTTCATTATCTCGTTTCTCTCTCCACCAACCCTCCCTCTCTTTTGCTATGCTCCTCAATCACTCATTACAGCTCTTTCTTTGAAGAATGGAGTCTATTTATAGCTCACGTTTAGCTTAAAAAGCTGCTCATGCTTTTCTTTCTTTATTTTTATGGTTCTGTGGAAGCACTTATATTTAAATTTATATCTGTTGCCTACCTTGCCAATCGTTTTCTTACATACACTGTATATATTTTTTATGTATGTATGTATGTATATGTTTTATAAATGTCTAAATATTTTATTTTAGATTATATGCAATACAGTTTTAGATTTTCTACATTTATATTTATAAAAATATATTTTTTTGCAATTTATATTTAGTTGGGAGTCAATAAAAGTGTGATACTTCACTCAAATAATAAGATTTATTGACTCACCTCATGTCATTTCAAATAATGTCAGAAATATTCATTTTTGGAAGAACTTCTTTTAAGATGGCCATGACTATTAGTATTGGAATTTTACAGTTGCAATGTAAAATAAAATTATGATGATTATTGTTGTTATTATTATTATTTTAAATGTGTTTTTTTTTATTTATTGATTTTACAAATAATTATTATAATTGTAATATTTTTATTTTTTGAGTAATTTTTAGAAAATTTTCGTAAAATTTTAGTTAAACCAAACAAACCCTAACAAGCACACTTGGATTTTTGTTTATTTATTTATTTTTTTTATTTTTGCAAATTTCAAATTGTAATGGAAATTTTTATCAGAAAAATGCATTCATTTTTTCACCCCCAAATCGTATCGGCCTACTCATATGACTTTGTCTTCAGCAGATCACAAATGAAGAAACTTTGCATAATTTCAGAGCAGATGCCATAGAATGCCATGAGGGTGAGTAAATAAAGACCATTTTCATTTTTGAGTGTACTATCCCTTTAACCATACACACAAACAGCTATTGTTACACACACAGACTGCCCACAATCTTTAGGATGGAAAACACATTTACAGTCCCATTAGCTTTACATTTGACAGCCCCCTCCCTATCCTATTGATAGTCACTTTCTCCCCTCGAGATGCTTTTACCTAATGCTCAAACATGTCTCCTATGCATCCTCGCATTATCAGGGTTATGGAGGCGTGAGCCTGCCTGAACGCAGCCTTCCCATTTTCCGTTTTGTCGTACCTAACCCAGCCTCCCCCACCGCGCTCCAGTATGAAGTAATGGGCTGCTATTGAAGACGGTGCCTTTGATGTCTGGAAGCAGATGGGCAGAGGAGGAGAGCTGTGTGCTGACAGGTATCTCTCTCATCGTGTCTGAAGTCCAGAGGGGATGCGAAGCTCTGAGAGACACACACTGAAGGAGACTGCGCTGATTGTTCTGGCAAGTGTTTCGACTCCTCACCTCACTTCACCTGAAATTAAACCCTGCCAACGAGACATTTAGATGCTGATGTTAGCCAAATTAGCCTCCTACAGATACTGGCGCTCATATATGGCCTTTCTGCTGATTATAATTTCTCCCACTGCCATCACACACGTGTGCCCATTTGTCACGGATTTGCTTCTTGTATGGTTTGGCATTCATGTCCATGAGTTTCCTCGAGTCTTAAATAAAAAGTTTCTTCCACAACAAGCTCGCAAAACTGTCTGTAAATAACCTAGATGCTCTTTCTTTACTCAGTAGGCCACTTTCATGGTCAGGAAACCTCACTTGAACATGAATTCCCACATATAGAACTTTAACATGCTTTTCTACATATATAAACTGATAAAGGCCAAATCTCATAGAGATGTGAATAGTGTGTGCTGTGCTAGCAGTGGTAAACTATGTACTTTTGAGTATGAAAAAAGCCATTATGGCAATATCAATGAAACTGGTCTATATTTCAAATAGCATATTAGCACATCATGTACTGTAAGTAGATTTTCTGCTATAGTCAAAATCCCATAATACAGATACACACACACACAGACCATAATACAAATAACTATTACAGCATACATTAATGCTGTCAATTGATTAAAAAAAAACAACTAATTAATCACACATTTTTAATTTTTTTCTGTAATTAATTCCTCCTTACATTAACATTTTATAATCATAAATATATTTATTCAAAATATGTAGTTCAAATACATGTCGACAACAAAGACTGAATGTTTTTAACATTTGTTTTATGACATCTTTTTACTAAATACTGTGAATGAAGATAAGTATCATCGATACCAATACTGATGCCTTTGTTAAATGTTCTATTCTTTTCTTTTCTATTTTTATTTATTTAATTAATTATCAGTTTTTGGGGGATAAAATGTAAATATAGCCATTCAACCTTACAGTAAAATCATTATTAATTTCAGTAACTGACATATTTTTTGACAGAAATACAATATTGTAATATAATATAATATAATATAATATAATATAATATAATATAGCATTTTCAAACCAATTTTGGTTAGTACATTAAAAAAAGTTATTTGAAAAATAAACTAATTAACTGTAGTATAATTAAATAATATATGATATTTATTTTACTATTATTTTAATTATTATTAATATTAATTGTTTTGGACAAATCATTTTTTCATGACTTGGACCGACAACAGTAAAGATATAATTCTATTGGCCGCACATGCATACATGAAAGCTTCAAAAATCCACCAAAAATAAGATTGCATATAGGCACCTTTGACAAACTGATTTGAATATAATGTGATTTGGGATGCTCTAGTCCTAATCTACTGTTTAGGTTGGATAGTGTACGAATTAGCATTCAAAAAGTGTTTCATCCTACTGTATTTAAAGCCAGCAGTGAAATGGCATTGATAAATCTCTGCAGCATGGCAGTTATTTAAATTGTGAAGAGTAGCAGACCCTCTTTCTGGATCTCGGGAGGGTGATGTCAGGAGACCATGAATCGCTCTCTGCTGTCCTCCTACAATCAATCACCATATATCATATATATTTCATATGTACAAGATTGTATGTATAATATCAATCATTTTTTATTTATGTATATAATCAATCATAATCACTTATCTGACCACAGTTATGTCTACAAGATCTTCATCACTCCCATATTAATTTTTCTGCTGTAGATGTGATCCTGGCATGGCCCTGACGTAATTTATGAAGCGCTGCAGAAACACGGCTCTAGCTCAGGCTAATTGGTGAATAACTATTACCTCTCAGCATGACATGCTACTTCTACACCCTTGGGCTTCTTTTCCTGGATCCTGTCTGAATAGTCATCTATTACATTCAGTGCTGAGTCAGCAGCAGAACTTCTGATTCGCGGTTGTGTTAACCTGAAATACAGCTGGATTCTTGTCAGGATGTAATGGGAAATACAGACTGTGCTTGTAGATAAAAACACAACCCTGCTTAAAACGCCAGCTTATATACCAGCTTTGTTTTCTAGTGATACACTGTATATTATACAACTCCATACAAGACTTTAGGGCTGACCTATATACACTATACAACACATTATATATATTAGACGTACAGATAAATGTGACGTTTATTATAATGGCTTTATGTGAAGATCCTTTCAAGTTTACTTAAGTTATAATATTTTTTTAATGTTCTGTCAAAGTTTGGGTCTGTTAAATGGTATAAATGATGGGACATATATAACTTAAATGGCTGTTGAACTTATTTTAACCCAAAAATTATTTTAAAAGGCACATCCATGTCTTTGTTCACAGTATACTTCAACATAGTAGTACCTAAAGTAGTACTTCATTTAAAGATGCTATTAAAATATTTTTAAAATACTGTCTTTATGATGTTTTTACTTTCATTTGGATATATCAGCATATTAGAATGATTTCTGAAGTGACACTGAAGACTGAAGTAATGCTGCAGAAAATTCAGCTTTGCCATTGCTAAAGTAAATTACACTTTAAATAGTGTAACAGTGGACCCGTTGGGATGTAGGGAACTTTTATATCTGTATTAAGAGAAGTAATTGCATGTGCTTGGCCATGACATCAAGGTGATTAGCCTAAGGCAAGTCCACAGGA
This sequence comes from Labeobarbus marequensis, assembly GCA_034780575.1. Taxonomy (NCBI): domain Eukaryota; kingdom Metazoa; phylum Chordata; class Actinopteri; order Cypriniformes; family Cyprinidae; genus Labeobarbus; species Labeobarbus marequensis. Next base: position 22,457,003 of record JAUZSZ010000143.1, read on the forward strand.
ACACCCAAGCATCCCGGACAGTGTTACTGTCAGCTGTAAGGTGAGCCATCTTTATTATCTGTCCATCAGAAGAAAGAGAGACAGGCAGAGAGGTAGAGAAACAGCATGACGGAGACCATTTGGGGATAAATGCACGGTTACTATTTTTTCATACGTAACATAATTTGCAGTGATTTTCACAGGCTGATTTGGATAATTTGTGGCAGAGTGTATTGTTTGACTTTGGCATTGTTTACACTCTGTGTTAAAGGGATAGTTGAGCCAAAAATGAGATATCTGTCATTATTTACTCACCTTCATGTTGTTGTTTTTCAATAGGAACACAATTTCAGTCTAAGCACACATAACTATAGTAGGCCACTGAATGGCTTCGGAAGACATGGAACTCGCGTTTGAGGTATGACCTTGTGCGATTTATGAACCAAATGTGAAGTAATATTAACCACAGACCTTATTTTACTCTTAAATTAAAAAGTGCTTTTCTAAAAAATTAGGAATTCCCGCAGGAACCCATGGTGAATTAGCCTTCCGGCTTGGCCTACAAATTGACGTTATTTCTGAACAGCTCTATTGTGGTTTTGTTTCACTGAAATATTCTCTGGTTTCCGGCTATACAGGTCTAGAAGACATCTGCTCAAACTTCACCCAGCCCCATTGAATGGGTGAACATCACCTTTTGACATCCGCGTCACCCTCCACATGCCAGTCAGCAGCTGGGACGAGAGAGAGAGAGAGGTAAATAAAGGATAATGAAGAAAGCTAATCGGATTGATCAAATTTCCTGTCACTAATGAAAGGAAAGTGAGTCTGGTTTCTCCCCATGTCTGTGATAAAGATGATTAAGTGTGAACATCTGATAAACTTCAGGCTCCAGTGAAAGCACTGAGGGAAAGACGTGTGAGAGAAAGTTTCTAATTTTGTGGGTTGTGCCTTATTAGAACATTTTGATGTGTAGCTTGTGTCTCAATATGAGTGTGTTGGAAGTGGTTTAGATTTAGTTCTGTTCCAAAACTAGTAAGCTGCGTAGCTTACCATTTTAAGGGTTCACTTCCGATGTGAATCCTTTGCTTTTGGCGAAATTCGAAGGCTGCCTGCTTCGCATTTGTCCTTTGTAGATAAAGCATTCCCAGAATGCACTGCTAGTTCAGTGAAACTAACTAAATTTATATTTAACTGGATTCTAAAAACATAAATAAAATTGCCCAAAAATGTTGGCGTGCTATGTTTTTTTGATTGTTAGAGTATCATGTTGTTAACATGCTAACCAGGGTTGTGTGCCAATCAGGAGTGAACTGTAAATGCCTTTGAATTCCAGTTAATTTTCTGAATTTGAGTTCAAAGAATTAGAACTAAAAAGAATTGACCATTAAGAAAATATCATTCTAAATCTAACTAGAAAAGCTAAATTTGAAGGAATAACTTAAAATGTAGGTAAAGTTTTCTTTGAAAAACTTTAAAAAGTTCTAACAGCTTTAAAATTTCAATATATATATATAGGCTTTACAGAGAGATTAAATTTGATTCAAATTCCAATTCTTCACCTAAATCATTTCTTCAATTCTGACTTTTCAAAAAAGTCTAAATCAGTCTAAATTCCAAGATTTGAAGGTTTACAGGCCTCATGGACAGGTTCAGTTGGATTCACATTCCAACTTGTGAATTGAAACTAAACCAAATTTCAGTTCTGAATTCAAGTTGCTGTCTTTGTGTAGAGTATTTTAAGTGTAAATCAGTTTAGAAAACAGTTTAAAAAGATTTGAAATTTGAAGATTCATAGGCCTTACAGACACTGAGTTTGATTCACTGTCCAGGTTGTGAAATGAAGCTAAATCAATTCTTCAATTCTGAATTTATGTTGCGGCCTGTGTAGAGCGTAATAAAAGTAAATCAGGCCTTAGTAGGGTTCCACTGAGTTAAGATGCTTCCTATATATGCAGTAGACAGCAAGACAGCTCACTAGGTTTTTGAAGGGATCTTTATTTTCTCCTGCGTGATATAACTGTAAATTAGCAGTCTCAGTCGATTTATCTTAGATCTAATGCTAAAGAGCCTTATTTTAAAAACTGATATTCCCCTCACTATTCAGCGCCTAAGTGAAACACCTCGAGGCAGCGTCCTCATTTGTTTGGTGTGTGCCACCCAATTTCCATTGATTCAGAACCTTGGAGCTTGTCGCTGTTGGCAGTTAAGGGGAAAAGAAACACTAGAGGACCACAAAACTCTTTTCTCTGTATCAAAGGTAGCTTGTACATGGGGACAGATTGCTAACTTGCCTCAGCCAATGGTTGAACAAGTGATTCAGCGTTTTGTGTATACTGGGCAGCTGTCCCCTTGTCATCCAGGTGGGCAGGCATTGCAGATCATGGCTTGCTTGCTCGCTCATACACACATGCACATATTGTCTGTTTTCAGCTGTGCTTTCTTGTCTCTAGAAAATAATGTAAAGTGGACCAACATTAAAGCTGAACAAAAAGAAAAGTATTTTAACATTTAAAGAATTTTCACAACATTAAAGAAAATAATATGGACCTGTTTAAATATATGATTCCAAGTAAAATATAAAAAAATAATTGTATTAGGCTTATACTGTAAATGAGCAAAACAGACCATTAATTGCACTTATTTTATATATTTAATAATCAGCAAAAAATTCACAATTGTGACAGGCTTAATATATATTCTTTTTTGTACAAGTACGATTATGAAACAATTTTACGTCAAATCAATATTTCATGTCCATATCTATCTATTTGGTGAGTAGTCAGTAGTAGTACATAATATGTGACCCTGGACCACAAAACCAGATATAAGGGTCAATTTTTTGAAATGGTAGGAAATTTACAAAATATCAATAATGGAACATAATCTTTACTTAATATCCTAATGATTTTTGGCATAAAAGAAAAATCGGTCATTTTAACTCATACAATGTATTGTTGGCTATTGCTACAGATATACCTGTGCTAAAAAGCTCTCAAGCTTAGACTAAGACCTGGGTTTTAATTGTGATAGAATCACTGGTTTATTTCTTTTAATAACAAAAATCTTCCATGCTTTCCATGCTTCCACATTTACTATTCAGTCATACCTGTTACAACACGGGCCTTCCAGCAGGAGGTCAAAACTTTCTTTTGGGAACAGACATGCAAAAGTTCGTAGTGCATTTAGAGGCAGCATCTTACGTCTTTCCATACCGCACTAATGGAATTACACGAGAGATGGTGTACAATCTGTCTCTCCCATCAAAATCATATCTGCGTGTCGTGTCCCAAAGCAGCCCTTGCCGTTTTCGTGTAATTGGATATCTGTGGTCCATAATGAAACAGCTGTAAAGACGGAGAGCTCAGATAGGGCGAGTGTTTCCTCTCACAAAGAGAACTGCTGACTGGAGAAGCGCAGGCAGGTTGTGTCCCCATTGTGAGCTTTTGATGCAATTTCCCCCAGCCAGTGGTAAAACACATTCAAAAGAACTTTTAATTAAACTTCCAATTAGAGAGAATCTGATAGTGGTCTTTGCTCTCGCTGTCAAATGTAATGTCATCTTTTTAGGACCCTTGAATAGATGTTCTTCATCTGCTGTGTGTTTTGGTGAAAGACCTTCCATTTTATGATTTAAGATTTTTTTTTTTTAACCCCTAACTCCAAGTATGGAGAGTACCAAGGATAATATGGACCACATCTAGTATCACGGACACTTGAAGGGTGGGCTTTTATTGATTTGGGCCCAAACATAACCACCCAGAGCTCCCTAGCTACTACCCAAATCTCTTATCACGTTGGGGATTTCTGAGGAAATTCTGGTTTCGTAACATTTTCCAGTCAGTTTTGTGTTTAACATTTTAAGACTTTTACATGGACCCGAAGAAATGGTTTTTGGAAGCTAAGTCGACTGTCGACATGACCTTGTTCGAATATGATCCTGTAAGTCTGAAAGAGGCCTCTATAGCCTGAGGTTATGGCTGCACTTTTCAAATCCATACTAAGTAAAAAAAATGTCTGAAAGGAACCAAGACACCATGGACAGTGAAATACTCTTTTCTGTGACAGTTCTGTGTGTTTCACTCCTTTTTTTTCTTTCTTTTTTTCTTCTTTTTTCTTTTCCATCTGCCTGCTTTTTCCTTTTCAAGGATATGGATGGATTCTGTAAAGGGTTTGGATGGTAGTGCATTGATATTCCTCAAACATGCTGTTTTTCTAATTTAATTAAATCAGCTCAACACACTCAATTCAAACTTTGTTTTGCAGATGATTTTGGCCTTAGGTGTACTATCTATATTAGTTTTTTTTCTTCATAGAAACTTATTAAATGGAAAATTTCCCTTTCACTTAGGCCCTGTCCCAAACTGAACCCTGATCCCTAGAGGTTCTTCTCCAAGTCTGTGTTTTGCCACATGGACTGTTCGATAAGACTGCTGAAAATGTGCATTGAGGACACAAATACACGTGAGCACCCTTCTGAAAGCTAAAATGTTACTCTGAAGTTCACAGTTGTATGCGAGTCCACAAAAGCTTGATTTAGGACATTTATTATGATTTGCATACTGAATTATGATTAGTCTTTCTTCCTGCACTTATTTGCATACTGAATTGATTAACTAATTATTTTTATGTGTTTTTCTACGCACTTTTAGCAGCTCTTTTTTTTATTCATAAAATAATATTTATTATTTATTAATATTGCCAAAAACTTTTTTTTTTTTTTTTGGCTTTTATACTAATTTTTGTAGTTGTCAGGAATAATGGTCAAAGCAAAAGGTAAATTAATTTCTTCCAGTGTTATTTTAGTATTGCTGAGATGTTAATATAGATAGCATCTATAGTATAGTGTTTATATAGTTTTTATTAATTTTTTGTTTCAGTTATTTTAGTACAAGTTAAACTAAATTACAATGACAAATATTCCCTTGGCAATTAGCTGAAATAAAAGCTTTATTATTTTAATAAAGTAATGATAATGTTTTCTTAATGACTTTGAAGATAGTTTTAGTTTTAATTGCCTATAATAACCCTGGTGTCAATGTTTATAATCATTAAAAAAAAGAATGCAATATTTTATTCTAAACTATATTGAACATCATTCTTCAACTAGATTAACAGATACAAATTTTGATTGTCAAAGTATTAGTAAATGTTGAAATTACCATTAAGATAAGAAATGCTTCAGCAGTAATTTTTTTTACTGTTAGCTCATATTAACTAAAGTAGTTAACTAATGTCAACAAACTAATGAAACCTTATTCTAAATTGTTATTTATCAATGAACTAATGTTTATTATATATTTTAAAGATTCAAATCATACAATGTATATTTCAGTTACAGTCTTGGCTGTGCTTGGCTTCGTTTCTTTGCTCTTCTAGCAGTTTTTTCTTTTGCCGTTTTAAATTTGTACTGCTCTATAGGTGACAAAAAATGTGTGCTGTGTGTCATGACAACAGCAAAGGCTCTAACATGGCATTTCATTTATGCAGAACCAAAGTGTATAACCTACAATTCTTTTGGTGCCTCGCAAGCATTGGTATTTCCTTCAGGAAATGCAAATCTTTACGAAGCACATCTGCAGCTATGCACTACATATATTGTGTATCATCTTAGCATGTGCACATCAAGAAGCAAAGCTAAGAGGAGGAAAGTCTTTTCATTTTATAAAAGCCATCTGTTTGCATGGGAGGCAAAGCAATGAGATGTGTCCCTGGGGCCTTAGGCTCCATCACTATGCTGTCAGGGAGTATTGAGACAGTTTGCAGAGTTTGAGGGCATCCCTGGAGGGATGACCATTGTGGGCATTACATAGAAGAGAGCAGGTCTGAGCCCTCACTGCTAATTGAGCTAATTAAACCTTCTCAGAGGGGGTCCTAATGAGGCGCTAACGAGGGTTCTCTAACTACATATTTACTCATTTACCCATGCAGTGACTAGAGCTCATTCTCACTCTCATCAAACTGTTTCATTTTTCTCAGGGAATGCAAAGGTTGGCCAAAGCAATGTAGGGGTCTCCAATTTCTTTTCATTTTATACAAATGTGCCACCATCTTTTTGTAAAAAAAAAAAAAAAAGAAAGAAAAGAAAAAAAGTGTTGTATAAAGTATTTTTATCAAATGTATTAACATCAATAATACTAATATAATATTGCATTATAAATATATATAAATTAAGAAGACAAAAAATCATGAATTTAAAAAAAAATAGGCCGTATATATATATATATATAATAGTTGTAGTTATAGTTATATTCTAGCTCACCAAAATGTTGCCAGGCTCGTAACGGATGATTTGACAACAAATTGTTTTATGGTACAGAAAATATCACACTGTGTGCCTGAATTTAGTGATGTTGCTCTATCTTGTTTAAGACATTTAGAGCAATGCAAGTCTCTTCGAATTCTTCACATGACATTTTGAGTTCCTTTTATATATTTTCTTTACCTGTTGTTTAAAATGTGAGATTGATGCTTCATTACGACAATGAACAAAAATAACAGTTGTCACTTAGGATACTGGCTCTTTCTGTACTAGAGAGAGAGAGAGAGAGAGAGAGAGAGAGAGAAGGTGAAAGACTGACAAACATTTGCTTCCACAGCAAGGTGGGAAGCAGGTGACAGAGGAATGAGCCCCTGATAAGACAATGAAACATCTCACTAATACATCCAGCTTCTGTGATTGGAGGCTGCATGCTCTCAACGCTGCAGAAATCATTAAGAATACAAAGCAGTGTGTGTGTGTGTGTGTCTGTGTGTGTTTGTGTGTATGTGTGTACAGTAAATCGCTTCAGTGCTTCCCAATAATGCTGGAGTGTGTGTGTGTGTGTGTGTCTTGGGATTAGAGTGGGATGTATGGCTTCATGCTGTGTCTAATATGTAACTGCAGGCTGTGTCCCATTAAAGTTACTTGTTTCCAGATAATGCTGTACAGTCCTATAACTGAATCTATTATTTTTAAACATGGTCATTTTAGCTAAATGTTTACATTTTCTGTTGAAAACAAGATGCCAAAAGTAGCATCTATGAAGCTGGGGTGTTTGCCAGGGCGTTGCTGAGCAATTGCTATGTTGTTCAGTGGGGTTGCGGTGTGATACTGTTTTTCTTATAGACTGTATTGCCTTCAAAACATTCAAACTGTAATCTTTAAAACTACTTAACCTAACCTTCAAACTTTAAACTTTTAAAACTTTTTCAAACTTTCTGGTATGGCTTTCTCGAGCCAATTTTAAAGTTTGTCTTGACAAACTTTATCTAGTTGATAAATGAATTTCTAAAGCCTCTATCTGATTAATATTGTCAACTTTGCTGAAACTCCTTTGTACCTAATATAATTTACTACATGTTTTCTACCCTCTGATTGATTGATTGATTGATTGATTGATTGATTGATTGATTGATTGATTGATTGATTGATTGATTGATTGGTTGATTGATTGATTGATTGATTGATTGATTGATTGATTGATTGATTGATTGATTGAT